>WBNM01012581.1:27068-168828 GCA_013399055.1 Ramphastos sulfuratus
GGGGGCGAGGGGGGACAGGCCACCCCTTTGCTCCTAATCCCTCAGCAAGGTCTTCATTTAAAAGGGGGTTTGCTGTTTATTCCCTCTTCAGGCTGCACGATCATTACAGGGGTCAACATCTGATCTGGGAGAGCCTTGTTAAAAAATAATAATGGCATGTTAATGTTTTTTTTTTTTTTTGGGGGGGGGAAGATGATGGAAGCTGGGGGGCTGGGGAATGGGCTGGCTTATTTCCAAGTCTGAGCATCGCTGGGCCTTGTTGCATGCAATGAGTGGGTCAGGTCTCTGCAGAGATAGCCAACTGAGGTTGCTCACTGAGATGACCCCTTCATATCTCCCAAAGGATCTGGGAAGTGCTGAAATCTATCCTGAGGGAAGACATCTGGATAACAGCTCCACCCCCCTCCCCCCCTCCCCNGGGGGTGGGTTGCTTTGGCTCGAGATGCTCACACCCCACCTGTGTTTCCCCTGTCCTTAGCCTGGGTTTTTAGCGTGTAGGTCAGACCCCTCTTGGAGCATGGGGCAGGTTGGCAGAGACCACAGAGATCCCTGCCAAGCACCATAGTTCTCTAAGCCCCACCTCTACCCCAGCTTCTCATCCCAACCTCCCCCTAACAGTGAATCCCAGCTCCTCACTGTTCTGGGGTTGCTGTGATCATCCATCAGGAGAGAGGTACAAAGCCCTGCATGTGCAAAAGCTCTCTCTGGTTGGAAAAAAACTGAAAATTGTCGAGTCCAACCATAACCTAAAATCTCCCTGTGCACAACTGTTCAGCCACATCCCTGAGCTCCTCATCCAAACTCTTCTAAACACTTTCCTCGGTGCAATTTGAGGCCATTTCCTCTTGTCCAAACATTTGTNAGGTATTTCCTTGTCGGGGGCTGAGATCTGGACAATGCACAGCCCCTCTTCCTATACCAGCCTCCCCCCCTTGCATGTTTAATTCATCCCACTCCTGCTTCCATATCCATATTTATGGCAGGGATGGGTATGGAGCAGAAAGGTCATCACTTAGTGGGGGGCTCTCGCTGCCCACCCAGCCCCCGATGTGCCTGGGGCTGCTGGGATGGAGTGGGAGATTAAATCCAGAAGGGAAAATATCCTGCAGCAGGTGCAGCTTGCGACAGGTCTGAATGGCTGCCAGCCAGCTCGGAAATCCCAGCCACATCTGTGCTCCTCACTTGGACACCAGATGGGCCCTGGGTTAGTATNCATTTGTTTCTTGGGAGGAGAGACCGACCCCCTCCTGGCTCCAACTTCCTTTCAGGGAGTTGTAGAGAGCCAGAACTCTTCCTTCAACCTTCTTTTCTTAAGGCTGAACAATCCCAGTTCTCTCAGTTGCTCCTCACAGGACTTCTGTTCAACCCCCCAGTATACTTAGATGTGGCTGTGCATCCAATTCCCAGGTGGATTAGGACCATCTCAACGCCATGAGCATCTCATCTCAATCCTGGGGTCCTCCTATCCCCTTCTCTGAGCTGGCATCCTGCCACAGTGGTTGCTCCAAGGATGCCTGCAGCCAAAGAATGCTGGGGCAGCCCCACAGACCCCAGACCTGTAGGATGAGAGCCTGAGCTCCCTGCCCACTCCCCATGGTAGCAGATGCAGTTCTCCAAACTCCTGGTTCCTGGCTATTTTTAGGAGCATGTTGATGGCTAAATCTGGCTTCATGTGGGCTTCAGGCTTCCTGGCAGTGTAGTGGCTGCCACCTTGTGCCATGCTGTTTGGTTTCATATCTCTCTCTGTGGACTGGGAACATCATGGGCATACATGGGGCCATAATCCCTGTCTTGGGGGGTATTCACTGTAGAACCACACTACAGGGTGGAAAGACTATCCTAGTGTAGAGAAGGCTGTGGTGGGAGAGGAATTTCCCAGCCCGGTGGCACCAATCCCTGCCTGAGAAGGGTGGGGTGCAGAGTGGATGATGGCAGAGTAGTGCCAGCACCCTCAGCCCTGTTTGATAGCCTTGTCCCAAGGAGCATGAGTGAGGGGCAAGCCCTGATCCCAAGCACAGGGATTAAGAGCCCACAAGTGTGTCTGATGGTTTCAAACAGTTTAACCTACAAGCAGGCGATGCCACTGTCCATATCTCCCTTCCTGCAGGGCTGGGGTAACCAGGGCATCTCCTCCCTCTCCTTCTCTCCTAGAGCCACATGGCCTGGCCAAGCTGAGAGCTCACTGTCTCTCTTGTAAGTGGAGAAAGGTGTTGAACACAGAAATGTAGCTGTGGGAAGTGGAGCTGGCAGAGACTTGCGTGTCCATGAGAAAGAGGAGGAGAATGTGCCTTCTTCTAGCCCTGCCTCTACCCCACCAGTGCTGAGCAAGGTGGCTGCAAGGGGACCTTTTGCCCTGCATCTCCCCTGAATCCTGCTACCCTTGTGCACACATAGAGCCGTCCCCATCTCCATCCCTATTCCTGTCACCATCCTCATTCTCATTTACATCTCTCTTTCCATCCTCATTCCCACTCCTATTCCCATCCTCTTCTGCTTCCTCATATCCATTGCCTTCCCATCCCCATTCTACCTCTGTCTCCATCCTCAAACCCATCCCATCCCCATTTCCATTCCCATCTCTGTCCCATCCTCATCCCATCCCCATCATCTTCATCCTCATCCCCATCTCCATCCCTGTCCTTGTCATCATCCTCAGCTCCATCTCCACCCACATTAACATTTCTGTCCCCATTTCCATCATCATCCCAAAATTCATCTCCATTCCTATCTCCATCCCTTTCCCCACCCCTCATCTCCCTCCCAAAGCCCCAGAGATGCCAGCACAGCCCTGGGTGCTGCTCGGTGATGCCGTGCCTGGGGCGCAGAACCCAGCACCCAGCCTGGGGGGGCCGCCTGGTGACGGCCATTCTGCCTCTCTCCCCGCCTCCCCTCTCTCTCCCTTGCTGAAAATTGATAATTAACCTTTTGTCGGGGGCTGTTGTGTTGATTTGGCGCGGGCGGCTGCAGGGAGCTGATATGGAAATCGCAGCCGGCAGCAGCTCCTCGTCCCCCCGCAATCTGCAGCCTCGCACAGCCGTTGGGCAGAGATAAGCAGGTGCTTATTCAGAGCCCCGCAGCTGCCTGCCAGGGCAGCCCCTACCTGATCACTCCAATCTCGGTGAAAAACTACTTGAGGTTGGGCTCCGGCGATGGGGAGCCGATAGCGACCGCGCCAGACATCCCCCGGCTCCGCGCCTCCTGCCTCCCTCTGCCCGCGTCCTCTCTGCTCCCTTCTTCTCCCTGCTCTGCCTTCCCTCTTATCTCCCTCTCCACATCCCTTTGATTTCTTCTTTCTCTCTCTCTCTCTCTCTTTTTTTTTTTTACGATTTCTTATTTATTTATTTATTTTCTTTTTGCCTTAAAGAATTTGTCTTTGTGTTCCATGTGAACTTGCAGCAGCCGCTGCTCTCCTTCCCATTCCCAACTCCTGCTTTGACTCCTGCATCCACATTTCCCCAAGATGGAAGAGGCAGATTTGAGGGTTGCAGGCAGCCAAGGCTGTGCCCACTATGAAAATCACCACACATTTTGGAGGGTTGTGGGCTCTTTTTGGGTCCAGGGGTGTTTTGCTCGTGGTTATTGCTGCTGCTGCTTCCTCTCATCTTGGGTTTGTCCACTCTGGAGAGGTCACATCACTCCCACAGAGGAACGGAAAGGATTGGGATGCTGGGAGCAATGGGGTGCTGAGGGTAGCAGTGTGCTGTGGGCAGTGGGGTGCTAAGGGCAGTGGGGTGCTGTGGACAGTGGGGTGCTAAAGTGAGAGGGACACATGGGTGCAAACAGCACATAGGGCCAAGTGGTTACCCACTGGGGCTTTCCAAAGCACCAAGGACATGTGCCAGGGCTGGGATAGCCCCAGTAAATGTGAAGGTGGGTGGTGGGTGCCCCAGTGGGGCCCTGAATACTCCCCCAGGGGGTTTCTGCCTTCTGAGTATGGGGGTGGTGGGAGCCCAACACACTTCTCCTTTACTGGGGTGGAAGTTTCTGCTCAGCTGCCAGCAGTAGTTCTGACTCAGAAAGAAACTGGCTGGGAGCACCCATGGGCTCTCTGGGGGTAGGCAGGGGTTCTCCCCATGCTAAGCCAGACCCTGGGACCCCAGGGGTTCCCTCCAGACTGGGCCAGACCATGGTAACCCAGGGGTTCCCTTCACAAAGAGCCAGACCTTGGCATCCCAGGGATTCACCCCATGGCAGGGAAGATGCCATCACCCCAGGGGTTCCTCTCATCAAAGGACAGACCCCCAACCAAATGAGAACCCAGGACACCAGGAGTCACCTCATGATGGAGTAGACTCCAGGATCACAGGGGTTCCCTCCACACTTTGGGACCTCAATATTTCCCCCCACATCAGGGCAGACCTTTGGACCCCAGGGTTTCCCTCATGTTGGGGCAGACCCCAGGACCCAAGTGGTTCCTTCCACACTGAGCTAGACCCCACAGATTCTCCCCATACCACAGTAGACCCCAGGAATCCTAGGGTTCCCCCCACGTGGAAACATTTCCAGGCCTCCAGTGCCTGCAGCTGCCCAGGCAGATGCTTGCCTGTGGAGAAAACCCTCCCACCACAGGTGACATCGAGGACATGGGGCCACAGCTGGGTGGGATTTTTCTGACCAGTCCTGAAACCCTCTGGTTTTGACTCACTGTCCAAGGACACTCCCCAAGGAGCTGCTGCTGCCACTTAGTGCCCCACACATTTTCAGTGCCTCATTGCAGATGACCCTGATGCTCACCACAGACCAGCCTGGCAACTACCCAAGAAGATGATACTGAGCCCACCTGAGGCTGTGGCCATCCATCCTGTCAGAAATAAAAGAGGAACAGGCAAGAGCATGAAACGCGGATAGAAAACTTTCCTGCTTGGTGAGATGGGCAGCTGGGACCATGATCACACACAGCTGAAACCTTTGCAAACCCTTGGTCCCCACACCCAGGCAGCTCTGCCCCTGCTGCTGGGACACAGGCATCTGCAGAGCGGATAGGATGGAGCTGGGACACACCTCCCCGGCATCACCAGGATGCAGGATGTGGGTCTGGAGCAGAAGCTTGCTGGCAGTAGCTGTGTTGTCCCACTTCAAGCGTGGAGTCCTGGTCGGGTTGGGGCTGCAGGTTATAGTCGTGTGGTCGTTTCCCCCCGCACATCAGCGCTGTGCTGGGGCTTTCCCTCATCTCCCTGCAGCACCCAGACTGGGCTCACCATCCCTCGGGACCTCGGGCTGCACCTAGAGGTGCTGCAGATCCTCGGGCTGACACTTCACCTCACACTATCCCACATCCTGCAGCACAGCACCCCTGCACCCCTATGCTCTGGGACCTTCCTCCTGGGAGACACAGGGCTGGGGGCATGAAGCGGGGAGCCCCGGGTACCATCTGCGGGAGCGCAGGTGGCCGCCGAGACGAGCCATCTGCTCAGCCACCTTCGGGGACAGTGCAGGCGCTGCTGTATTTTTAGGACACGTTTCCTCCCTCCCACCTGCAGCCCGGAGCCGCCTTTCGGTTTTCTAACAAGTTGTTTCTCTTACTGCTGGCTCTCGGCGAGCCCAGATCCCAGCACGGTGTGGGGTGGCCTGGGAGTGCAGGGATGAGTGGCAAAGAGAACACTCAGAGAATTGGTTTGATTGGAAAAGATCTCCGGGATCATCAAGCCCAACCATTAACCCAGCACTGCCAGGTCAGCACTAAACCATGGCCCTCAGCACCACATCTCCATGGCTTTGAAACCCCTTCAGGGATGGGGACTGCACCACTGCCTAATCATGACAGCTGTACCATGCCAGTCCTGCTGTGTCTTGCTGCACCATGCTGCTTGTGCCAAGGTGCACCATAACAGCTGTGCCATGCCAAGCTGCAGCGTACCAGTCCTGCTGTGTCATAATATGCCATGCTGCCCATGCAGATGCTGCACCCTGACACTCATGCCATGTAATGCTGCACCGTGCTCCTTCTGTCATGCCATGCTGTGCCATGTTGGTCCTGCCATGCCAATCTGCCCCCTGACAGCAGTGCCATGCTGTGCTGCAGCGTGCTGGCCCTGCCGTGCTGAGGTGCACCACTTGGCCCCTGGCAGTGAGGAAGCGAAGCCGGTGCGAAGGGGAAGTTGTTGGGAAGCCAGCCCGGAACGGCTGATGGGGAAGGCAGAGCTGGGCTTGGTCACAGATGGTTCCTGTTGGGGAAGGACACGGCTGCAGCTGCCCAGCCTCCCCCCACCCGCCGCATTATCACTGCCCGGCAGCTGTTCACCTTCCCCCTCACCATGGGACGCGGCTCTGCTGCCACCCCAACCCCGACTGTCACATGAACGGGCAGGGCAGGCAGGGAGCAGGCTGAACACCCTGCTGATGCTCAGCATCACCCTCCCCGCCCCAGCTCCTGCACCCACACGTGGGAGTGGGCTGCCTGTGCTGGGCCCTGTGAGGCTTGTGGCATTGGGCTGCTGACACCCACCCCCCCCGGATGCCTGGGGGACTCCCCAGGCAGGACAACCACCCCTCCTGGGCCAGGGCAGCAGGCAGGATCGGCCAAGGTAAGGCTGAGACAGTGGAGGGAGGAATGTGATGGGTGGTTGTGGCTGTGCCATGTGCATGTGGTGACAAAGATGACTCACCCCAGGGTCAAATTTGCCCCAGACTTTGGGCAGGTGGTCCCCGAGGGTAGCACGTGGCTGATGGCTGATGCCCCTTGGTGAATCCTCATGGGGACTGGCTGGAGAGACTGGGGAGACAGGGCATGGCCAAGTTCATGGCACTGGCACCACGGGGCACAATAGGCTCATTATCACAGGGATCTGTTTTGAGCCTGCCCTGAAATTAACCTTTCCATAACAAGTCCAAAACGAGTTCCAGAATTCTCATATTTCATTTACAGGGTTTGAACCCCCTGATCATTGGATGTTTTGGCTCATTCTGGGGTCAGCAGCTCACATGCATCTTAGGTGTGTGCTCTCATGCTTGCTCCCTGGCAGTGGCTGCATCCTGCCTGCTGCAGGTTTGTGCTGCCAAGGTCAGAATCTGATCCCACAGGCCCAGGATCCAATCCCATGATCTAAGGATCCAACCACATAGGCTCTACAGCTGCTGCAGTGCAGCAGCATCAAGACCCTATGGAGCTGGGCATCTCATGGCCCTGTGCTGGAACATCCTCTGGCACCAGCAGAGTGCATGGACCAAGGAGCACCCCACAGACCAGCCTCAGCTGAGGGGCTGCACAGCTCCGGGGGGACCTGGGGGGTTCCTGCTGGGCCTGTGCCCAGCAGGGGCAGGAAAGTGGCTGCCGGTTGAGTCACCGGCGTTTGTCTGCCCTGAGTGAACAATACTGGCCCTCTGCCTCACTTCCCCTCGCACACCACTGCTGTGCTCCAACTACAGCCCCCTCCTGGCACCCACCCTATGATCTGGGTGTGTGGCAAGGACAGGAATGAGGGTATGACTTGGGATGTACCTTTCATGCTGCACCCGTCAGTCACATCATACCAGTCCCTGCTCCCACACTTCTCACCTACAGCAACATTTGGCACATCCCAGGTGAGGTGCATGCACCAATGTGGTGCCACAGACTGGGCAGGAGCAGTGCAGGCACCAGCCACCAGAAAGCTGCAGGGGACAGGTGTGAGGGCACAATTGGGGGTGCACCCTCTGCTGCACCCATCATACCATACCAGTCCCTGCTCCCACACCTCGCACCCACAGCAACGTTCAGTGTATGGGAGGCGAAGGACAGCCACCGATAAGGTGCCAGGGACTGGGTGGGCACAGCACAGGCACTGGTGACCGGAAAGCTGCAGTGAGAGGAGCGGTGCAGATTGCTGCGGGCTGGCCGAGCTGCCAGTTGGGAGTTTGGCAGGAGAAGTGTTTATTTTGTTGGTCGAATATCTCTGCAAACTTCCTGATTCGCTGGCGGCCGGCGCGGCAGCGATAGGGCTGGCGAGGCCGTTGCCCGCCCTGCACTCCGGCTCTGGAGCACAGAGCTGTTATCTCGGATGCGCAGCGGGCAGGGAAGAGGTGGAGAAAGGGAAATGAAATACAACAGAGGTGGCACATTTTTTGCTCTTGATAATGAGCTGTGCTTTTAGCCTGGGAACTTGGAAATGATGCAGGTGTCCAGAGACAACCACGATGTGGTCCCCCCCACCTCCAGCTGCCACGGTGCATCTGGACCTGGTAATGAATCCCAGACCTCCTCACTGTGAGGCTGCAGCTCCCCATGGATCAGCACTGACCTCTGCGTGGCCAGAACCTGGTGCCAGGGAATTTTGGCCTCCAGGGAGGTTCTGGAAGTTGCCCCAGGTTTTGCTTCAGGGCCAAGCTGTGTGCTGGAGCGAAGAGAGGCTCCACTGGCTCCCATTGATTTTTGCAGGGATGTGAGGTGTTTGGAGTGCAATGTGAGCTAATTAAATTCCCATCGTTAGAGCCCTGTGCTGGCAGCTGCAGCTGGTGGGCTAAGAAAAGGTGGAAAGCAGATGAGTAGCATGATTTGGGGGTGAGATAGGGAGTGTAACCCACCATTAGCCTCACTGAGGCTATCTACTGGGTGGCCATGGTTCCATAGCGGAACGCCCCCCCACCCCCCACCCCCAACCTTGGCATCCTGGTTTCAATCAGCAAGAATGTGGCCAGCAGGACCGGGATAGGGACTGTACCCCTGTGCTGGGCACTGGTGAGGCCACACTTCCAGTACTGGGTTCAGTTTTGAGTCTCTTACTCCAGGAGGGACATTGAGGTGCTGGAGCAGGTCCAGAGAAAGGCAGCAAAGCTAGTGAAGGATCTGGAGAACAGGTCTTGTAAGGAGCAGCTGAGGGAACTGGGGTTGCAGAGACCTTCTGGCTCTCTGCAACTCTCTGAAATGTGGTTGCATGCAGGAGGGCATTCTCTTCTCCCAAGGAACAAGTGACAGAATGAGAGAAAAAGGCCTCAAGTTGCCCCAGAAGAAGTTTAGGTTGGACATAAGGAAATATTTCTTCCCCTTGAGGGTTGTCAAGTCCTGGACCAGGCTGCCCAGGGATGTGGTGGAGTCATCACACCTGGAGGGTTTTCAAAGCTGTGTAGAGGTGGTGCTGAGGAGCATGGGTTAGTGGTGACCTGGCAGTGCTGGTCTGAGGATTGGACTTGGTGATCTTAAAGGTCTCTTCCAATCAAAAGCATCCCACGATTATAGGATTGCATGAAAGTCAAACACTTCCCAGGCAGTGTTAGGCACCAGGCTCTGAGGAGCATTCATGGAGTCTCAGTACCACCATTCCCCTTGGCCAGCCCTGCCAAGGGCAGCAGTGCCAGGGAGAGGGCATCTGCCCAAGTGAGGGACCAGTGTGGTGTGTGACTCTCCCAGTGTGCTGTGCTCACCAGGGCAGTTCAAGGGATTTTTCATGGCACCTCCCAGCAAATTCCTACTTGCTAAGGATGAGGCTGGAAGGGCTTATTACCAGTGCTGCCGCCAGGTTCTGCTCCGGTTCTGCTCCCATGGGGTACCAGCAGCCTCTTCCTGCGGCCCAAAGCACCTGCTCACAGAGACAGGGCAGCACGTGGCCACTTCCACTTGGAAATTAAAGCTTTGCAGACTCCTTGCAGCAAAGAAAAGCTGGAAAAGCTGGAAACTTGTCCCCCCAACAGCCCCCAAACCTTAAGGTACCCAGAGGAATGGTGCCATATCCCAAAGTCTCTGAGTGTTTGAGCCAAGCTGGTGGTTTTCAGAGCCTGTGGTGCAGGGTGAGGGTGATAAGCAGCAGGGAGCAGTTCCCCTCTGAATGCCACAAAGCAGGAACGAATCTGTCAGCCAGGAAAACAGGATTTCTTCTTTGCCTTTTAATGGAAAATGTGAGGGCTTTTCTCTCTTCTTAGTGGAAGTTGTGGGAAAGCCATAAAACCCCTGGGTCTGCTTCCAAGCGGCAATGAGACCTGGGCTGCACCTGCTCCCTCCAGCCCTCAGCAGAGGGGTCGAAGTGGCTGTGGGGTAGGTGGCCTTGAGCCTGGGGACCCCCGTGAGTGGGCACAGAGGGAAGGCAGGCTTCAACAACCTCCCCTTTCTTCAGAGACGCTGGCGAGCAGCACTTCCTGCCGAGCAGATGTCCCCGTGGCGGATGCAGCTGCGGCGGGCGATAGGCGGCGGGCGGGCGAGATGTGTCCCTGGTTCCTCACCAGCCCTTATCTCCCCCCTGCATAACCCCGCAGGGAAAGACAATGCCAGCCTTGCCACAAGCAAGATGCCAAGGGAAGAGCTTTGGGGGATGCAGTCTGGATCCCGGTGTTTGGTTGAGGCTGGATTTAGGAGCTGAGATTCAGGATACCACCTCCATGGATATAGCCAGGGCAAGGGGACCATCTGTGGTCGTGCTGACCCTTCCCAGGCTGGCAAGTCCCTTTGCCAAGCATTGGTATCCCCGTGGGGATGCTCCAAGCAAACTGGTCCCCAAGCAAAATGGAGACACCACCAGCGGCGTGGTGCTTCCATCATTGCAGCTGCTCATGAACACCTGTCCCCATGCTGTCCCCAAGCTCTGCCTGGCATGGTGCCAGGCTGGCACCACTGGCATAGCTAGAGAAGACCACAGAGAGGCACCCAGGGATGCTCTGCTCGCTGAGGGGGAGCAGATAGAGATTGAGAAACCCAGACGAACAGACAGGGGGTGACACAGGAAACCTGTGTCATGGCTCAGTGCCTTTGTGGCCAGACAAGCCTCCTTTGAGAGCCAAACCATGGCAGGACCCTCAGTGTGGTATGGCAGAGGAGATGTGGGCACCCACCTGCCTGTGGTGGGGCAGATCTGCAAGGCACCCAGCTGAAGCAGGTCTAGGGAGGGGCAATGAAGATAGTGAAGGTCGAGAGCACAAGTCTGGTGAGTAGCAGCTGGGAAAACTAGGGGTGTTGAGCCTGGGGAAAAGGAGGCTGAGGGGAGACCTTCTGGCTTCCTACAACTCCCTGAAAGGAGGTTGAAGCCAGGTGGGGTTGGTCTCTTCTCCCAAAGAACAAGCCATAGAACAAGAGAAAATGGTCTCAAGTTGCACCAGGAGTGTTTTAGTTTGGATATTAGAAAAACTTTCTTTATCAGAAGAATGCCCAGGCATTAGAACAGGTTGCCCAGGGCAGTGGTGGAGTCACCATCCCAGGAAGGGTTCAAAAAATGTGTACACATGGTGCTGAGGGACAAGGTTTAGTGGGCATGATGGTGTTGATTTGACAGTTGGAATTGATGATCTTAGAAGTCTTTTCCAACCTTAATGATTCCAGGGTTCTGTGTGATGGTGAGGGGCTGACTCATAGCTCGGTGAGGGGTAAGGTGGGATAACCCAGAACTCTGGACTTTCACACCCATGCAATATGAAAAGGGACACCAACATTGTGATGGCTGCAAAGGCACAAGTAGGGCATGGGATTGCATCTGGTCTGGTGGCAGCATGAGCTGGTGGCACCCACTGTGTTGCCCCCAGCCCACGTGCATGGCCCTGATAGAGGGTGGGGGTCATGTGCATGGGAAGATATGGGCCCAAATGGCACATGGTGGTGACCATTTTCTGCCAGGGTTGGTGCCAGTTGCCCTCATTTGCCCTCAGTGAGCACCTTATCTGCTGGCACATGCCATGCCAGGCCCCATGGCCCCTCTTCACACCTAGGCCATGCCTTTGGATGGGACAGGTCCTTGGCAGGTCTTTGAGCTACTGCACTACAGCCTCTGCCAGTACACAGCCAGCAGGCATGGAGAACATCTCTGCTGTTGATCAGGTGATGGTTCCAACACCCTTCCATGGGACCAGGACACCTCATCCCACCCTTGCTCCAGATTTGCAGGAGGATTTCCAAGACCCGGGCTGGGGGGATCCAAGGAGGCTATCAGATCCTGGCAGGACCTTATCTTGCAGGACAACCATTGCTTTCACACTTTGCCCAAGTAGGGTCGGTGCCATCATCTTCTCCACTGCTCCACATCCACTCCATGTCCTGGGGAGCTGTCGTTTCCCCACCAGCACTCACCCAGAGATTCCAGCCCCTCATCCATTCCCATCCCTGGGCCCCACGCGTGTCACAGACGCGTAGGCATGAAGCACCCAGCCAGCAGCCACCAGCCAGGGGTGGGCAGGAAGTGGGCTGGAAGGGGGCATGAAGGGGTTAAGCCGGGGAAGTTTGCTGACTCTGGGCAATGATTTGAAGCAGACAGAAAGGTTCTGTCATCCATCACGCTAACAGCCAGATCATTGTGCTTTAAAGTGTCTGTAATTGCAGCGATACAGAGACTGGGAGAGATAAAGGCTGGGGAGATGCAAATGACGAGGGGGAAGCACCAGACCCCTGCACTCAGCGGGGAGAGACCCGGGGAGCCTGGGGTCAGCTCTGCCTGGGTGGTGGGGACAGACCTGGGGACAGGGATGAGAACAGCCCTGGGGGCAGGCATGGAGACAGTCAGAGGGTGATCCAAGTCTCCCCTTGCCTATCTCAGCTTGATTGTGGCTCAAGGCGGATGCTGGGGTATCCCCTCTGAGGAGGGAGCACTACAGAACAGCACAAGGAACAAAACCAGGACACGTGTTGGACTCAGTCTGATTTACTCTAGATTTTTTTTATTATTTAGATATTATTTAGATTTTTTTAATTATTTAATTAGATTTATTATTTTGTCTTGTGGCAGCTTCCTTGTTATCCCCAGTTTAGCACGAAGTGGCACTTGTGTCCCCATGCCCTCTCTATCGGGACCTAGGGATCTCCAGGAACTGCGTGAGAAGGATTGTAAGAAAGGAGGAAATGGTCTCAGGTTTTGTCAGGGAAGGTTTAGGTGGAACATAAGGAACAATTGCTTCCCCAAAAGGGTTGTCAAGGCCCAGACCAGGCTGCCCAGGGCAGTGATGGAATTCCCATCCCTGGAGAGGTTTGAGAGCCACAAAGACATGGTGCTGGGGGATGTGGTTTAGTGCTGACCTGGCAGTGCTGAGTTAATGGTTGGACTTGATCTTAAAGGTCTCTTCCAATCAAAACAATTCTGTGATTCTCTGATTCAATCCTACCCAAGGCACACAAGGAAATGGCCATTGTCACAGCCACCACCACAGGCATGGCCATGGGTGCCCTGGGTTTGTCCTGGAGGCCAAGGCCACCTGCAGGCATGCTGGCAGGGAATTCTTATCTCTCAGAAGAGACCAGTCAAATAGAGCAAGCTGGCACAGGTATGCATTTTCACCATAGTGAATTTTAACTTCAATAGGCCCAATTTAAAGGCTGAATGTGTGGAATGGAAATGAAGAAGACCCCACCACTGGTCATGTGATGATCATGCTGTGGTCACGAGGTGAACATTTACTGGTTGTGCAATGGTCACACAGTAGATACAATGATTGTTTACTGGCTATAGGATGGTCATGCATCAGCCATGTGGTGGTCATTTAGTGGCCATACAATGGTCATGTTGTGGCCATGAGATGATAATTTACTGCCCACGAAGTAGTCACACAGTGGCCATGAGCTCATAGAATCATAGAATGCTAGGGGTTGGAAAGAACCTCCAAAGATCGTTGAGTCCAAGCCCCGTGCAGAATAGGACCACTTAAGGCAGGTCACACAGGAGCAGGTCCAGATGGATTTTGAAGATTTTTGGAGAAGGAGACTCCACAACCTCTCTGGGCAGCAGTAATGCAGGTCACATGCTTCTGCCTGTGAAGGCTAACAGTTTAACTCAGCACATGTAGTGGGAAACAACCAACAGGGTGGAGAGCTTCCCATTTCTCAGAGGGATCAGGGGGGCTTTAAAGCAAGGCACATCCTTTTTCCACAATGGAGAGATAAGGTATGGTGAGCAATTTTTCTCTTATTAGGTTGGGTGCCTGATTGGAGATCTTGCAGGGTGTATTTCAGCAACTAACTCACTTCCAGGAGGGATGAGGTATCCTGAGGACTGCGGGGTAGAGGTCAATGGTCAGGCATTGGAATAGATTACTCAGGGAGGTGGTGGAGTCACGGTCCACAGAGGTGTTCAAGAAAGGTGTGGACATGGAACTCTGGGACATGGTTTAATGGCTGTGGTGGTGCTAGACTGATAGCTGGACTCAATGATCTTAGAGAGCTTTTCCCCTCCAAGCTATTCTGTGATTCAGTGAAACTCACCCAGGACTCTCTAAAATGAAAGGTATAGAGCTTTTTCACCTTGCCTTTCTATTGTTAGCCTTCTTCAAGGAGACTCAGCTGGCCATGCAATGGTCATGCAGCAAACCCTTACAGTGCCAAAGCCATGACTGCACAGTGCATTGGTCACACCAGGGCCACATTGCTGTATAGTGGCCATGCAGCTGTCCCACAGCAGGGGTGCCACCCAACACCCTGTCAGCTGGCTGTGCCACAGCCATGCAGTGGCGTCCCCAGTGCCCAAGCTTTGGGACAACGAGGTGAAGATGAGTAAGACTACAACTACACGGGTGGCAAAGCTTGGCAGAAGGAAAGCAGCCGCCAAGCAGAGTAATGACGCTGAGAGGCCAGGCTTTGGCTGGCAGGGAAATTAGCAGGGCTTGTGTTCCCTGGCACGCATCATAGTTTGACCTGGAGGGAGGAATATTTAATGCTCCCCTCACAGCTGGCACGGGCCCCAAATGCGTGTACCACTCCCATGCACCACTGTAGAGGAATGGCCCTCTGGCATTCCCACGGTGCTGGTGTGCCACACAGTCACTTTAGAGACCCTCACCGAGGCCAAGCAGAGTGGAGGACACCACAAAGTCAGGCTGGGATAGGCACATGGACTGTGGGGTGCCACAGTTTCAGTCCTCACCCAAGCTCCTTGCAAACATCCCCACTCTGCCTCAGTCTCAGCCCCTGGCTGTTCCCAGCCCTGACTCCACCTCACCCAAACAGCTCCCAGCCCCTTATTTCCCTCCCCGAAACACAACCACAACTCCCCCCTCCAACTTTGCAACCCTCAGTCTTTAGCATCTCCAGCCCCTGGCGAACCCTGAGCTGTCTGCAAGCTCCAGCCTGCTGCACCCCCCAAATCCCGTGCACCCTCTACAGGGCAACCCCCCCAGTCCCGGTGCCCATGAAGGCTCGTGTCCTCGTGCACCACAGGACGCCGTGAAGCCCCCCATGTCCCCGCCGTGTGTATGGTGCTGTGTCCCCGCGCCGTTTCCTCCCAGTGTCATTCAGTTCCTTGACCTCGTACACAAATCCCCGGTGCTGTTCAGCATCCTCAGTGCCGTGCAACACCCCCGGTGCCGTCCAGCCCCGTGTTCCCGTGCAGCCTCCCGATGCTGTGTCCCTCCTTGTGTTCACATACAGCTCCCCCCGGTGCCGCGTAGCCCCCCCGGTGCCGTGTAACCCCCGCCGGAGCAGTGTAGTCCGCCGTCTCCGTACACCCCTCGGTGCCGTTCAGCCCCGTGTCCTTCTGCAGCCCCCTGGTGCCGTTCAGCCCCAATGTCCCAGTACATCCCCCCGTGCCTTTCAGTCCCGCGTTGCTATACACCCCGCGGTGTCCCCGTACATGTCGGTGTATGCATGTCCCCCACCTTCCCAAGTCCCCCCCCGTGCCCCGGGGGGTCCCCGCTCCGGTGGCGGCGGCGGCGGGGCGCCCCCTGCCGGGCCCGGTAGAGCCCCGTCTAAGGCAGCGGCGCGGGCGGGCGTTGCTCACTCCGGGACGGGCGGCGGCGGCGGCGGCAGCGNCGCCGCCGCGGGGCCCCGTTCCGACCGCACCGCCCTTAACGGGGCCGCCGGGGCCGCCGCCGCCGGGGATCGCTGCCGGTTCTGCCCGCTCCCACCGGTCACTGCCTTGGGACTTACCTCACGTCTCCGCCACATCTCAGGACGGTAAGTGCCGGCCGCGACCAGGAACGGGGCCGGAGAGGCTCCCGGTGCAGGGGAAGCCTCCCGATAGACAGGGGT
This sequence comes from Ramphastos sulfuratus, assembly GCA_013399055.1. Taxonomy (NCBI): domain Eukaryota; kingdom Metazoa; phylum Chordata; class Aves; order Piciformes; family Ramphastidae; genus Ramphastos; species Ramphastos sulfuratus. The sequence goes on from WBNM01012581.1 coordinate 42,907, forward strand.
CCGGGAGGGTCCCGGTGCCCGGAGGATGCTCCTGCTGACAAGGGGAATCAGAAGGTCCCGGTGCCTAGGGGATGCTCCCGGTGCCCTGGAGTCAGGGAGGCTCCCAGTGCCCGGCGGGTGACCCAGCTGCTGGGGAAATGCTGCTAGTGAGCAGGGGAGTAGCGGGAGCCTGATGCCCGGAGGATGCTGCCCAGTGGGCAGGAGTTCGAGAGACTCCTGGTGCCCGGAGAGGCTCTCGGGGAGAGGGGCTGGGGATGGTACTGGTGCCCGGGGGATGCTCCCGGTGCACAGGAGTCGGGGAGGCTCCCGATGCTCGGGGTGGCTCCCGGCGCACAGGCAACAAGGATGCTGCCGGTGCCTGGGGGATGCTCCCGGTGTCGAGGAAGCTGCCAGTGCGCAGGGAAAGGGAATGCGACCGGTGACCAAGCCAGGGCGGTCCCCGCCGCCACGATCTCTCCGACCCCGCGTCCGGTCGCTGCCGGGACCCATTGTTGCGGCGGAGTGGGACAGGGAGAGCTGGGGCATAGCCGGGACGAGCGGGCACCAGAGCCGCCGTCCATGCCGCGGGCAGTGCTCGGAGCCTTTCCTCCGGTGGGGGCAGGGTAGGAGCCGTCCGTCGCCACCGTTTCCCGGGGCTTTGGCTGCGCTTCCTTCAAGATCCCCGTCCACGAACCTACGCGAGTTTGTGTGTGTGTGTGTGTGTGTCCGTCCCGGTATCAAAACCTTCCCGGTCGTGCCTCCCCATATCTGCTCAGTGGGAGAAGTGGTTTTCATCCCTGAATCCCTCCTCCTCGAGCCAGCCTGCTGGCCCCACATTCCGCTCTGATCCCACATCCCATCCCGCCCTGGCTCCACATCCCTCCCTGGCTCCAGACGCCTCCTCGGCTCCACATCCCGCTCTGGAGCTCCTCCACATCTCAGTCTGGCCCCACAGCCCGCTCCTGCTCCACATGCCTCTCCAGCCCCACAGCCTGCTCCAGCCGCCGCTTATTTCCATGTAGAGACACATTTCTTGGCGAGGAGGAGCTGAACCACTCGGGATCAGTGTGGGAGGGAATCCAGGGCTGCTTTGGGAAGTTAAGAGCCACAGCAGCATCAATCTGTGTTTACATGTGCGGACAAGGGTCTGTGACGGGGACGTGGATCCATGATGGGGATACAAGTCTGTGGTGAGACATGGGTCTGTGATGGGGACACAGGTCCGTGGTGGGAACATGTATCTCCTGCGGGAGCATGATGGGGACACAAGACTGTGACGTGGACACAGGTCTGTGATGGGGACACAGGTCTGTGATGGGGACACAAGTCCATGATGAGGACAGTTCTGTGGAATGGAGTTTTGGGAAGAAAGGCTGGCTTGGGGAGTCTGCACCTCTGCCTCTGCTCCTCACCACCATTAATCCAACTACCTTTGGCAGTGGTTTGGCTTTGCCAAGAGGACGTTTCTGGCGGAGCAACAGTGTGAGGCTGGCACCTTGGCTGGCACCACACTCCACTGTGGCTCCTCCATCCTCCCCACCGCTCCCACCCTCATCTCTCACTGCTGGATGCTGCTTTCGGATGCCACGGAGTGTGTCTCTGCTTACACACGCCTTTTTTTTTGGATACCTGGATTTCTGCCTCTCTTAGCCCAGCAGAACTTCACAACTTTCCCTGGCTTTGGGCGAGAAGCTGCCACCTCCGCCGGCTTTCATTTTGTTTTGTTCCCTCGAGGTCACGTGTATGTTGACAGCAGCTTTGAATTCAAGCGATGGTCCCATCTTCCAGCTCAGAAGGGGCTTTTGAGCATTTCCCTCTGGTGTTTTCCCTCTGCTCAGGAACAAAGAGATTTTTCTGCCCTTAATTAAAAAAAAAAAAAAAAAAAGACTATTCATTCTCCACTCTTTCTCCTCGAAGACGCTCCATAAACATCCATCTGCTCGGCAGCGCGGTGGGGTGAGCTCTGCTATGGTACGGGGCATGGAAATGTTGGGGAATCATCCCAAAACCACGGGGAGGATGCTGGGAGCCCCACTGTCGGTGCTCCTTGGGTGAGCAGCCTCCTGGTGATGAGCTGCCACCCGGGGCAGGCGCTTGGATCTCCGGGTAAGGCTTGCCCCCACGTGTCGTGTTCCTAGGCAGATCGGATTTTTTTTTCCAAGGAAGTTTGGAGCATGTTTTTTTGCTGAGGCTGAGAGACAAGCGGACGTGAACTTGGCTGTGCAGAGGGATTTTTCCCTGCCTGCTGCCTCCCGGCATCCACGCCGGCAGGTAGGGATTTACCCAGGGACAGCCAGATGTCGGGAGTGTTTTGTTTGTGAAACGTGTGACTGCAGATGTTGGCTTGTAGGAAGGGAAAGCTGAGATGGGAGGTGGGGTGGAGAGGCTGCTCTCCCATAATGCTGGCACGGGCTGGGTGCCAGGTTTGGGCAGGGAAGCAGCGAGGCCCTGTGTGGGTGCAGGATTTGCCTCTAACATTGGGAACTCCCAGTGTGCAGGATGGAAAAATCTCCTGTGGGCACTGCTAGGGTGGGCTGTCCACAGCCAGTGTGCTGGGGGGGAGGTTCTGGCATGTCCCACAGGGCATCTGGGATTGGTGGGTCTTTGCTGACATCCCCCCACATCCTTTCTCTGTGTTTTTTTCCTTCTGAGCCACAGTGGTTTGCCAGCATGGAAAACCCCGGGAGGGCTCTGGGCTACATGGTGCCCAGCTTTGCTGTGGAAATGGGGTTTCAGCTCTGCTCGCTGCCAGTGCCGGCTTAAATCCCTCTTGTAGTCCAGAGATGGTGCAGCTCTGCTCCATGGCCACCCAGGGAAGGGGTGTGGGGTGGGTTGCTGCAGGATTCCCGGAGAGGAGAAGCACCCCATAAATGTGTGTTACTGCATTGCTCAATGGGAGTCAGTGGGTTGCTGGTGAGTTGCTACTGAAGGCTGTCGGTGGAGCAGGGACTGAGCCCTTCTGGAGGCACACACTATGACCAACACCAACACTGCTTCTCCCCCTGGCCAGACCAGCACAAGGGTTTGGTCAGATCGGGACCTGATCCTGCAAAGAGAGCTGTCTGGGGCCTTGGGAGGGAGCGGAGGGGTGCAGCCCATGGGTTACGCCACTGAGCTTGGGGTCAAACTGGGCTTAAAGACAGCTCCTGAGTTCAAGAGGGTACATGCTGGACGCTGCAAGCCCAGCTGGTGCTTCCCAAGCTGGACCATGGGTGGGAGCTGGGTAGCTGCCCCATCAGACTGGGGCCAAAGAATCCTCAAGCTGGGGCTGGTCCTTGTGAGTTTCCTGATGGCCAGCATGGGGTGACGCCAAGCTGGTGGCACAGAGGAAACCCTCCCTGCTAGGGCACCACTGGCATTGGTGCCACTGCCTGCTTCAGGGGTTATTTTTAGGTTTCCTGAAGCTTATTTTCTGCCATCCCTCCGAGTGCGCTCAGGCTCCCCAGGGGCAACCCCACCTTGACAAGCCCACAGCTTTCCTTGGCAAGATGCTGACCAACACTTCCAGAAAACATCCAAAGGATTTCCTGTTTATTTTGCAAAATTCTCGTTTGTGTGTGTGTGTATACATATATAATTTTTTTTTCCTTCCCTGTGTCATTTGATCCAATCTCACACGGGCAAGAATCACCTCGAAATGGAGCTCATGGCTCCAAACCAGACAAAGAACAAGCAAGGCAGCAGCCTGGAGGCTGCAGGGATGCAGGGCTAGATCCAGCACCCCCCTGGAGATGTCACCATTCTGGTATCGGTGGAGCAGGATCTGGCCCAGGATCCCTGGGGAGCCGGTGGTGCCTCGGTGTTCCCACGCTGCAGGGACGACGCAAGGAGCTTCCCTCCGCCCCCATCCCCATCCTCCTCCCTGGTGCTGGTGTGGGGAGGGGGATGTTTTTCCTTCCCCAGCCACCCCCAAAATAACCCAGAGTCTGCTTGTGCCAATTGTCCCTGCTCTAGCCATCAAGGACACCTTTGGGCACAGAGAACAAACAGCTCTGCAGCTGGGGCACTGGGCTGGCAATGCCCTTTTGTCAACATGTTGGTGGATGTGCTGTGGTGATGCACGCACAAACTTTTGCACCTTGGAGGTGGTTGGCAGCCAAGATGTGGGTGTTGGGCACTTCTGCCTGCCAGGACCTCACAGGGAGCTCCCTGCCCCAGTGCAGGTGTGAGGAGGGAGATGTTTTCCCTTCCCCAGTCACCACCCGAAGTCTGCTTGAGCCACTTGTCACTCTCCAGCCATCAAGGCCACCTTCAGGCATGAGCACCCTTGTGCACACGGCAGCAAAAATTGGGGTGTTTTAGCCTGAATCTCTTTATGCCCTCAGAGAGCATTCAGCTCTGCAGCCAAGGCATTGTACTGCTTTGGGGATCTGCTTTTAGGAAACTGGGTTTCGGGGTCTGCTTTTAGGGTACCCCTTTGGCAGTGTGTTGGTGGATTTGCTGTGATGATGAACCCAAAGCTCTTGTGCCCAGGAGGTTGTTTGCAGCCAAGATCTGGGTGTTTCCTGGGTGGGGGACGGCTCCAGCCAGTGCTGCTGGTTCCCACGTGCCTTCAGGTGTGCCCAGGCTGGCCATGGCACGCTGTTTACTCCCAGTGTTTAGCCAATATATTTAATTTCCAGGGACATAAGGCAGCCGGGGAGCAGTGAGGGCGTGTGTGTGTGTGCCCACCTCCTGCTGCCGGCAGGATGGGTGGCACCAGGGTGGCATGCTACGGGCAGCAAGCACAGCAGATGCTGTGCCTTGTCTGAGGGGTTCAGCAGAATTCATTGGCCATCCTGCCACTCTTCCAGCACCAGTAGGTCAAGGAGACCCCCCAACCCTGATCCATTGCGTGGTGGGGACCCCACTTCCCAGCCCCTGTCCATGCTGGCTTGGCCACGTTGCCGCCAGCCGCTGTTGACTCACAGGCTGCGACGTGGAGTCGCGGGGCTGAGCCCGAGATGCTTTTCCAGGCGAGGCTGAAATGCACAAAATGTTCGACTTGTAAAATATGTAGCGTGAGAAAATAGCCTTTTCTGCTCTCCTCCTCGCTGCCGCCGCTCCCCTGCCCCATCTGCTCGCTTGGAAAGCTTCCCACAGCCTGGNCCGGCACACGGGGTCCCTCGGCACTCATCACCAGCTTGGCTTGAGGGTGGCATCCATTCCATGTCACCGTGCCCAGACTGAGGTGTTGACTCTTGGCAGCGCAGCAGGAGGGCTCCTGGAGGCGGCACGGGCGCCTGGAGGATGTGAGTGGTCCATGAGGACGCTGCCCACGGGAAGCCTCCTCCATCCTCCTTCAGCTTCCCAAGGTTTCTCTCCCTTAGGATATGTTCTGAGAGCAAATGTGGTACCAGGAAAACCAGATGGGCTGTGCCATGGGCGCCACAGGGGATGATGCAGGCAATGCCGGCATGTCCCGTGGGATCTGGGGTTTCCGAAACAAGGTGGTGTGGGATGGTGCTGGGAAATACCCCAGCAGGTATCCCGGCAGCACCCGGCTGTGCCGAGAGGGAATCGCCGTGCCGTAGCTGGCCACGAGCCACGCTTTTCACCATCCACCTTAATCCATCATTATCTGGGCACATTTCGGATCCTTGCCAAGAGCAAGGTGGGAAGGAGGGGGGGTAGGGGGTGGTTGTAAGCATGCTTTCCCTATTCCCCTGCCATCCTTTTTGCTGCCTGTGTGTAATTAACAGAGTAATTAAAAACAGGATGAGTTAATTGGTATTCATTTATGTGGCAGATGTTTTTAATTGAGATACGAAACAATTTACCTGTTTACATAAACAATAGCAAATGAAGGCTTGTAAAACAGTGAGGCTGCTGGGTTTGGAGGGGCTTTCTTCTTGTTGTCTGGAGGAACATCCCACCCATCACCTTCCTGCCTGGATGTGCTGCCACGGTAGGAGCGAGGGCTGGCTGGCACTGCCTGCTCGTGGTGAGCCAAGGCAGCAGGTTTGGGTTCCTGGGTGGCTGTTGTGGCTCAGGAAATGGGATTTGGGGTGCTGATGTCCTATGTCAAGCCATGCTGGTACTGTGTGGGAGGGGAGAAGGCACCGAGGTCCCTGCTGCTGTCCTGGAGCTGAGTGAGACACATTGCCTGCAGCACATCCCTCTGGCAATGCCAGATGTCACCAGGATGCTGGCACTGCTGGTGCACACAACACCACCAGGGGCTGGGGGCAAAGCAAATCAAGATGTATCTCAGCATGGTGAAACCCGATTTCTTCACAGTATTGGGTGAGTGGGTAGTGCCCCCCTATCATGGGACCTGTGCCAGGACACCCATAGGAACATGGAGAATGGCAGGGGTGAAGGTTGGCTTGCAGGCCAGTGCTTGCAGGTCCTGCTCAGCTGAGCAGCTGAATTAAACCACGGGGGCAATGCCCAAATTTGTAGGCTGGTTGGCATGACATGGTTGCCCACCTTGGGCCAGGCTGCCACTCTCCCCTCAGCTGGAGGAGCAAGACTTGTGCTGCCCAGGGCATGAACATCCTGGCAAGGATCCCTGCCTGAAGGCAGGAGTGCAGGTGGGGCCCAAGAATGTGCCAGGGCTGCCAATGTTCCCCTGGCACTGCTGGGCACATCCGTGTGCCTCACAACAGCCACTACCTGTGGTGAGAGCTCCCTGTGGAATGTGTCCCCAGACTGGAGCTGGCCAGTTTGTTTGCATCTTGTGCAGAGGGTTTAGTTAATTGGCTCTGATTGCAAAAGGCTTCATTTGTGATAGTGAGTGCTGGGGTTTGGATCATGTCCCCTTAGCCTGACTCCCCAAAATGTGCACACGGTGCACGTTGGCAACTAGGGCTGGGCAGCAGCCTTTCAGCATCCCTCTGGATCCCTCCAGCTTCTCTCCAGCATCCTTTCAGCATTCCTTCAGCATCTCTCCAGATCCATTCACCATCCTTCCAGATTCTTTCCATCATCTCTTCATTGTCCATCTGGATCATTATGACATCTGTCCACCATTCTTCTAGTATCTTTCCAGCATCCTTCCTCTGGACCCCTCTAGCATCTCTCCCTCTGGAGTGCTCCTCCACCTCTCCAGCATGCCTCCTCCATCTGTCCAGCATACTTCCACCATTTCTTTGGCATCCCTCTGGATCCCTCCAGCGTTTCTCAGCCACCATCCCACTCTCTGCCCCTTCACATGCAACTGGGTTGAGCCACTTCCAAGCTGCCTTGATATCCCCATCATGCCCACATCCCTGAGGAGAGACTCAGGTTGGGTGCAGGGCAGGAGGAAGAAAATGGCTCTCTGCAGCTCCCACCACCTCTGCCAAGCTGGCACATGTACCCAGCTGTGCTGCCTGCCCACAGGCACTGCACACTTCCCAAATATGCTCCAGCTGGGCCAGCCTGGTCCCTGGCCATCTTCTCAGGGAGTTGTTCTTGGCCCGGGTGCAGCAGCAGCTGAGGAGCAAGAATGCTTTGCCTTTGTTTCGGGAGGCAGCCTGGCTTGGGAGGGAGACGGGTGGGAGACGTCGCCTCCAGCATCTGGATTTCATTTGTGGCCATTTGGAGAGCATGAAGGATGCTGGTCTTCTCATTCCCTTTTAACCCCTTCCTTGCCTAGGATGTCTTGCCCAGCCTGGGAAGGGAGGGCTGTGGAGAGTCATTGCTTTCTGACCAGACAGCTGCCTGCCCTTTCCATCTCCATCCTTGTTATTGATGCTGGCATATCCCTGGGCCCTGCATTCTAGGGCTGGCACATCCCTATCTCCAACCCTAATGCTGGCGCATCCATGGGTGCCCCACCTCAGGGCTGGCACATCCCTATTTCCATCCTCAGCTGCTCCCTGGCACTGCCTAAGGCTGCAGAGAGCAGAAGCCACTTGCTGCAGCTCATACTCCAGGGTGGAACACAGGGATAGGCTCTTCGGGGATGTGGGAAACAGCAGTGCCAGGCTGAGTCAGTTGCCAGGCCTCAGCCCTTGGCACTGGTCTGCAGGGTGCCATGTGTTGATGTCTGGTGGTGCACTGGGCTGCAGGGTGTCATGTGCTGATGCCCATGGGCATGCACAGCTAGACTATACCATGAATTGGTGCCCACTGGCATGCACAATGCCAACACTCAGCGCTGCTCACGGTGGGTGCAGTGGGCTCACAAAGCTCAACTCATGGGCAAACTGAGGTGAAATCAGGCTTTGTCAGTCAGTCACCCCAGTGGGCACCATGCCCAGGCCAGTGTGGTGGGGGTTAAAGCCGTTGGTGTGACAAATAGGGGTCACGCGGGGGTGTGCGGGGTCTGGGGTCCGGCATCCGCAGGCCCCAGGAGGCAGGGTGGGGGCCACCCGCTGCCGCCAGCCAAGGAGAAAATACTAATCCTTTTATTTTTATATTATTACTTCTTCATCTGGGCTGCAGAAGCTCTAATGGAAACCAGATGGAGGAAAACAGACACAGCCTCAAGCGGCTGGGACAAATTACCCTAAAGAAAGGGGGAAAAAAAAAAAAAAAAAGGAAAGAAAAAAAAATAATTCCAGCTCTTTGAGGCATGTTAGGGAATGGTTGTTTGAAGGTGTTTGGGTTTTGGGTGCCCCCTTCACCCATCACAGATCTCATCTCATCCTCCACCCTGGCAGGAAGCCCAAGATCTGTTTGCTTTAGGCAGTTCTGGGCTTGGGCACAGAAATCCCCATTGGATTTGGGGGGTGTCCCTTGTCCCCATGCCCACCCGGTGGTGTTTGGGTTGCAAACACCTCAGGGAAATTTATGACTTGGAGAAAAAACAAATGGGAAAAGACAGAAAACACAGGCAGGCCCTGTTTCCCCGGGTGCTTGATCAGCTGCATGGAAACTTTCCTGCTGATGGGAAGCTGTGGAAAAGCTGTTGGTGCCAGGAGTGTATCCATGGTTTTCCCTCAGCGTGGGCAGGCATACAGAGTCAGGACAGTGAGGGGGACAGGGATGGGAATATAGGCAGCCACAGGGATGTAGGCAGAAATGGGGATGCAGGCAGGGTTGCTGCCAGGGATGCAGATGGGAAGGGGGATGCAAGTGGAGACAGTGCCAGGGATGCAGGCAGGGAGAGGGAGACAGGCAGGAACCATGCTGAGGGTGCAGACAGGGATGCTGCCAGGGATGCAGATGGCAACAGGGATGGTGCTGGGGTTGCAGACAGGGATAGGGGTGCTTGCAGGGACTGTGCCGAAGGTGCAGGCAGGGATGCTTCCAGGGATGCAGACAGGAAGAGGACTGTGGGGACAGTGCCGAGGATGCAGGGATGAGGAACAAGAATGCAGAGAGGGATAATGCCAGGGACGCAAATGGGAACAGGGATGCAAGTGGTGGCAGCTCTGGGCTTGCAAACAAGAACATGAACGGTCCACAGGGACAGTGCCAGGGATGCAGGCAGGGACCACTCCAGGGAGGCAGGCAGGGAGAGGTAAACACCTCACACCTGCAGCCTCACTCCCTCCAAGAAGTGGCAGAGCCAAGCCCACTGGCACAGCCCCTCTGCAGTGCAGCTGGTGCAGGTGTCCTTACCTGGGCAAGCTGCCATGTTGTTCCCAAGCCACCACACTGTCCCCAAGCTGCTGTGGCTTGTCCCTGTGCCCAGCAGTTGCTACGTGGCAAGCTGAGACCTTGGACTGAGCACATGGAAGGTTACAGCAGTGGTGGTATGAAGGGCATATGCAAAGCCTTGCTGCACCACGTTCAGTGTGCAATGCCCCACAGTGCCTTTGCAGAGGTGAGAAGAGTGAGGGAATGACAATGGTGCCCATGCAGAGCCCTGTGACACGAGAAGGTGTTGGCCCTGCCTGCTGCATGCAGAGGAGATGCTAGCTGTGCTTTGTCAAGACGGGCATAGGGTGATACCCAGGAGATGTCAAGCCCAGAAGAGGTCATATGGGCACCTGGTAGAGGCAGCCACCCAGTCTGGGGCACGCTCTGTGTATGCTCATGGCTCATCCTTCCCTGTTGGGTCTGGATCCTGCTCTGCTGATTGACAGGGGAGGCCTGGAAGGCTGGAGAAGCCTTGCCCAGAGATGGGCACATCCATGAAAAGGACAATAAAAGGTGTTTTTCAAAACATATCTTTTCTTTTGGGATGCCCTGTAAAGAATCTGCTGGCTTACAGGGTGCTGCTTAGTCTTGAGATTTCTCCTGAGGCTGGAGCAGGAGAAGGGAGCAAGGAAAGAGAAAATGGAACATGCACATCTAGTCATTAAGGTTGAAAAGACCTCTAAGATCATTAAGTCCAACCTTCTACCCAGCACCTCCATGACCACTAGGCCACAGCCTGGAGTGCCACATCTACAGTTTTCTAGCACCTCCAGGGATGTGGACTCCACTACCTTCCCAAGCATCCTGTTCCAAGGACTCACCTCTCATTCAGTAAAGAATTTTTTTCCTAATATCCAACCTAAACCTGCCCTGATGTAGCTTGAGGCCATTTCCTTTTGTCCTGTTTTTTATTACCTGGGAGATGAGGCCAGCACCAGCCTCTCTACAACCTCCTTTCAGGCAGCTGTAGAGAGCAATGTGGTCTCCTCTCAATCTCCTCTTCTGCAGGCTAAACTATCCCAGCTTGTTCAGCCTCTCCTCCTAAGACCTGCTCACCAGAATCCAAGCATCTGCTGGATTGCTGTGTGCCATGGGCAGGCTGGAGTGCTCCCATGGTGCTGCAGCCACCAGGATGCTTCTGACCCTTGCCACCACCTCTCCTGTCTCCTGGTCCTCCAAGCACAGTGCTGGCTGCTTCACAAGCCCTGGTAGTGTCCTGCTGGGGCTGTGGCCCTGGATTTATTTAGCCAGGACAATGTGCTCTGTCATGGCCCAATTAATCTCACACCAATTGTAGTGGATTAAGCACAAATATTAGGTGATAGTTCAGCAGCCCTGCCTGGAGGGGAGTGTGCAGGGGCACAGCAGGGACCCCAGGGCTGAGGGTGACCGTGGTGGCCACTTCCTTCTTTGGCCAGGCTTGGTGGCAGCAGTGACATGGACTTGGGCACCCTGACAGATTGCCACAGCTGCCCACACTTGTGGCCACCCATCACAGCAGCAAAAGGACTGAAACCTTGCACTGGGACCATGCTGCTGCCATCCTGAGGGGATGGTGCTGGCAGGATTCCCATGGGAATGCCGCTGCCGGGTGTTATTTGGGGTGGCAGACACATGGTGGTGGGAGGGAGGCAGTGATGTTGGAGGGGAGCCCAGCATGGTGCTGGTGGGGAGCCCTGTGCTCCCTGGTTTGCAGGATCAGGTGCCTCGTGGAGCTTCCCAGGGCTGGCAGGGGACAGTCACAGCTGTGTTGTGCCGTCACCACTGCCACCGAGATGTGTCCCTAAGGAACTCAGGATTTCCTGCCTGGATGTAATTCTTGCCTGGTTTTACAGCAGCCTTGTGCATGGTTGCTGGGGATGGTGAGGGGTCAGCAGGCAGCCAGGGATGCCCAAGACATGGACAGGAGGGTGCCAGAATGTGACAGTGATGGCTTTGCAGGGACACATGCACTGTTTGTGGGCTGGGCTGTGTCGTGTGTGAGGGGCAGAGTTGGTGCTGCAGGGGCAGAGTGGCCCCCTACCCTGTCCCCACCACCCTGCATCCAGGCTGGGCACAGGGCACCATTCCCACCCTTCTGCAGGCACACGGAGCACTGGGCACCATCCCCACTGCCCAAGTTCCGCCCAGGGTGAGAGTTGCTGCCATCCTGCGCTGGGAAGCAAAGCTCCTCAGGCCATCTTGTGGTCCCCAAGGATTCCTTCTTCCCCTGCATGGCACTGCCTGGCACACCTTGCTCACTGCCCTGTGCCCTCTCCCCACAGACACCGCAGAGACGCAGGCCGCCACCATGCCCGACTCGCCAGCTGACGTGAAGACACAGTCCAGGTCCACGCCACCCAGCATGCCTCCGCCACCACCGACTGTCACGCAGGGAGCCACTCGTCACCCCTCCTTCACGCCAAGCACCAGTGAGTACCAGGCTGACAGCATGGAAGGGGATGGGGATGAGATGCCAGGCAGGGAGGCTGCCAGGATCCCTTTGCCTCCAGATCACAGACTGCACCCGGGACCAAGAGCATCCTTCGCCCCCTGCATGTTGGTGGCCATGCCGTGGGGTGGCATTACTTGTCCTTGCACTAGAGAAGGTCTTTGGCCATCAGTCTCCAAGCCGTGGCTCATGCACATGTCCATGGGGAGCACCACAGCACTGCCCACTGGCAGCAGTGCACTGTGAGGTGCTTGGCTCTGGGGATGTCTTGGTGTCCTGCCACACAGGCACCAAACGGTGGCAGAGAGCAGCGTGTGCCTGTGGGTGCTGTCTCCTGCTAGGAGGTGGCTGGAGGCTGCTGTGAGCTGGGGCAGTCCCCACAGGTCGGAAGTGTCCCTGTTGGGGGTTCTGAGCATGTGGAGACCACTCTGCCCATCCACGTGTGACACCTGGCAGTGGCAGGGTGGTGTCATGGCTGGCTGCAGTGGCAGGGCCCTCCTTGCCCTGCTCAAAGCCTTGGTGTGGTGACATCAGGGTACTTGGTGAGGACTTCATCTTCAAGTCTTCAGTCTGTGTATCATCAATGAACTGGACGAGGCTCGACTTGCTGGCTGCACTGGAGACACATGGCCTTGTTGCACAATGAGGACTGGTCCCTCTGTGGGTGTCACCATTCTGGCACAAGGCTGGACAAGGCACACGTGGGACAGGATCACAGAATCATAGAATGCATTGGGTTGTAAAAGACCTGGGAAGGTCATGTAGTCCAAGCCCCCTGCAATGAGCATCTAGACCAGGATCAGGTTGCTCAGGTACACATCAACTTTGACTGTGAACATCTCCCAGGATGTGGCTTCCATCACCTCTCTGGGCAACCTGTTCCAGTATTTCACTGCCCTCGTTGTGAAGAACTTCCTCGTAATGTCCAAGGATACAGGTGGGCAGTGGCTGAGGCTGGTCCCCTCGGCAAGAACAGTGGTGGCCATGGTGACAGATGATGCAGCTTCACCAAGATGTATCCTGGGCTCGAGTGCAGTCAGGGAATTTTCTTGTAGCTGCTTCTCACTTAGAAACCCCGAAGGGGAAGAAAACACCCCTAAACCACCCCTTTGAGCTACAGCCTCCCCCATCGCCCCAGCAGCGCTCCCCATGGTGACACTGCCTCTTTAATTGGCAATCAGCTTGTGCTCGCTGTGCTCCCAGGGGTTTGTTTTTTAATCTCAGCCCTGTGGCAGACGTGGTGCAGGGCACAGGGCTGCATGTGCAAGTAGTAGCTGGTCAGCATCTTTTGGCTGTTCTTGGTTTCAGGGAGTTGTTGCAGGGCTGAACTGCAGGTCCTGAGAGGCAGGGAGCACATTAGCTGAGCATCCCTTGAACCCTGTCTCTGGGCACAGTGGGATGCAGGGACCCGGCTCACATCCCGTAAGAGGCGTGCGCATGCCGTGCCCACCATTGAGGAGGAAGGGGTCGTACCCTAGCTGGGACCCCTGGCGGAGAGCTGCCCGCTCTGCTCTCTCATCATAGCGTGTTTTATTTTGCTTGCAGATCGAGACGCTGGCCCTCCGACGTTTCTGCCTCGCGGCCGTTTTCATGGTTGCTTGAAATGGTCGATGGTCTGTCTTTGTAAGTAAAATGAAACACTCGCTCTCATGAGAGACCCGAGCCACAGCTCCGCCCTTCTCCTCCCCCACAACCTCCAGCAGCTGCGAGGTCCCGCGGGGGGCTCAGGCAGGGCTTGTTGTTCCCCCCCACCCCCCCACCCCCCGGCGCGTTGTCAGCCCCTTGCCCTGCCCTGGTAGGTCACGGGGATACGAACCCCCGTCCCCATCCTGGCCAAGGGACATGTGTGAGGGCTAACTTAGTGCCGCACCTGTCGTGGGAATAAAAGCAGTTGTGGCTGGCGGGTTATTTTGGGCACCTCTTTAGCTGGGCGGCTGACCCTGCCCGGCTGGAGAAGCACCAAAGCAGGCAGGGCAGGCAGGGCGGCACAGGCAAGGTTAGTGCGGTCCCGGGTGCCTGGCGGTGCCGTGGGGAAAGGCGCGGTGCATGCCTGGGTGCCACGCGGTTGGGTGATGGGGTGATGTGTGCTGGCTGTGGAAAGGTTCCTGAGCTACTGTGGTCTGTGTGAGAGGGGTGGCACCGCTCCCAGGATGTCCCCTCCATGGTCCCCTGGTGTGGGGTAATTCAGGAAGATCCCATCCTTGCTGCCTGGGCAGCAGGGCTGGAGGTGCCAATATGCTGCAAGGCAGGATGGGCTCTGTGGGAAATGACTGGTGGCTGCTTCTCTGGGTGTGCTGAGTAGCTTCCAGTAGGACAGGGTGGAGCCCCTTCTCTCGGCTACCTTGAGTGTTGAGGAGCAGGATCAGGCCCTCGCTGTGCTGGGCCATGCACTGGATCCCATCCCTCCTTATGGCCCTGCGCAGCACCAAGGGCCGTAAGGTCCAGGATGTGACCTCAAGGATGCAACAGCATCCTAAACCCTCCCAGGTAGCGCCAGCCCAGCAGTACCCATCAGGTTGCTTCATATCCCCAGTCCCAGCCTTGTGCTTGTGGTGCCAGGACACAGCCACCCGCTCTGACCTCCTGTCCTGTCTTTCTTCACAGTGATGAATGGGAGCAGCCACTCACCAACTGCCATCAATGGGGCCCCATCCACCCCCAACGGGTTCAGCAACGGGCCGGCCACCTCCTCCACCGCCTCTCTGTCCACCCATCAGCTGCCCCCAGCCTGTGGTGCCCGCCAGCTCTCCAAGCTCAAACGTTTCCTCACCACGCTGCAGCAGTTTGGCAATGACATCTCCCCTGAGATTGGGGAGCGGGTGCGGACCCTCGTCCTGGGGCTCGTGGTACGTCTGATGACCTTGAGGGTTTGGAGGGGTGATGCCATGTCTGGGGCTCCTGCATTCACCTTTGGGGCTGGAGAATCATAGAATCATTGAGGTTGGAAAAGACCTCTAAGATCATCGAGTTCAACCATCAACCCAACACCACTGTGCCCACTAAGCCACGTCCCCAAGTGTCATGTCTATATGTATTTTTGAGTCTCTCCAGGGATGGTGACTCCACCACCTGCCTGGGCAGCCTGTTCTAATCCATGACCACTCTTTCACTAAAGATTTTTTTCCTAATACCCAACCTGATCTGTCCCCATAGAACTCCACTCTTACCATTGAGGAGTTCCATGCCAAGCTTCAGGAGGCCACCAACTTCCCGCTGCGACCCTTCGTCATCCCCTTCCTCAAGGTGGGTGCCATGGGAATGTCAAGGGTAGCATCAACATCGCCTGGAAAGGAAGATTTGGGTGGGTGGTTTTGGGGGAGCTGACAGCTGCCTGTGGGGCTGCCCATGTGCCCCTTGTCACACGTGTCCCCTCATGTGTGGAGCCACCTGAGGCCAGGGCTGTTTGCAATATCTCAAAGGGTTCAGCCCAGTTCTTCACCATTTGCAATCCTTTAAACCCCCCCTTGCCCCCTCCCCCTTTTTTTTTTTTTAATTTGCCTTTTAATTTCATGTTGACTCAGCACTGTCACCCCACTTTGGATTCACCAACCACTGGCACCAGTGCTGCTGGCAGATGTTCCAGCCCAGAGTCTCCTGTCCCTCATTAGCATAGAAACAATGAAAAAGTGCAAACCCCTTCCCTTTTCCACCTTTCCTCAGAAGATCCCTGGATTATCAGCTCCCGATAACTTGGGGTGGGCTGGGAGCCATCCCTGCTGTCCCACTGCCAAGTGTATGGCGGCCCAGCCGGCCGCTCTGGCACCCTGCTTCCAGCTGTTCCCACCACAGGCTCCAGATGTTTCTCATTATCCCAAGTGCAGCCAGCCGGGCTCGGCGTGCTTCCCAGGCTCGGGGCTTGCTGGGTTTGTGTGCTTGTTCCATCTCGGCTGGGGAAGGGGAGGGTCCAGCCCTGCTTGCTGCAAAGTGCGGCTCCAGCTCCGTCAGTGGCCAACCTGGCTGGGGGATGGAATCATGGAATTGTTTTGATTGGAAAAGACCTTTAAAATCATCAAGTTCAACCATAAATCCATCACTGCCAGGTCACCTCTAAGCTATGTCCCTCAGCACCGTATCTTGACAGCTTTGAAACCCCTCCTCCAGGGATGGGGACTCCATCACTGCCCTGGACAGCGGGGCCCAGCCCTCAAGGGGAAGAAATTGTTTCTCATATCCAGCCTAAACCTCCCCTGGGGCAACTTGAAGCAGTTTTCTGTGTACTATAACTTGTTCCTTGGGAGATGAAATCAGCCCCCACCCTGGCTCCAATCTCCTTTCAGGGAGTTGTAGAGAGCCAAAAGGTCTCCCCTCAGCTTCCTTTTCTCCAGGTTGAGCAACCCCAGTTTCCTCAGCTGCTCCTCACAAGGCTTGTTCTCCAGCCTCCCAAGGCTGTCCCCTTGCAAGTGATGAGCTGGACCTCAGAGGGAAGGTTCTGAGGCTGTGGGTGAAGCCCAAGTTCTGAGCTTGGGGGAGGTCTGTGGGGCTGTGGACTGGACTCTCTCCCCCCTCACAGGCCAACCTGCCCCTGCTGCAGCGGGAGCTGCTGCACTGCGCCCGCATGGCCAAGCAGACCCCAGCCCAATACCTGGCCCAGCACGAGCAGCTGCTGCTGGACGCCAATGCCTCCTCCCCTATCGACTCCTCCGAGCTGCTGCTGGAGGTGGGCGAGAGCGGCAAGAGGAGGACACCAGACAGGTGAGAACCAGGAGGGATGCATGTGGGGGTATTTTTAGGAGGAATACATCCCTGCCACCCTATCCTATCAGGGGTGGTGGATGCTGATGCCCAGCATGGACCAACCTGTCTTCTGCACTCAGGACCAAAGAGAATGGTTTGGACCGAGACCCTCTGCACCCCGAGCACCTCAGCAAGCGGCCGTGCACCATGAGCCCAGCTCAACGCTACAGCCCCAGCAATGGGCTGAGCCACCCCCCCAATAATGGGCTGGGGCACCCCCCCAATGCCCCCCCTTTGCCCCAGCACTACCGGCTGGAGGACATGGCCATGGCACACCACTACCGTGACACTTACCGGCACCCTGACCCCCGGGAGCTCCGTGAACGCCAGCGGCCCACTGGTGAGTTGGGTGGATCTCCTGTGGACTGGAGAGGTGGGCATGGGTTTGGGGTACCCCTCCAAAGAAGAGGAGTGACCCCCAACACATTTTCTTTGCAGCAGTGCACGGGACACGGCAGGAGGAGGTGATTGACCACCGGCTCACTGACCGGGAGTGGGCAGAGGAGTGGAAACACCTCAACAATGTATGTAGTGTTCTGCCATGGCCATCTCATCTTTGACTATCCCCTGCTTTGCCCTCCATCCCCACCATGTCCTTCCCAGGGCTTTTCTATGGAGTATTTACAGGCTGTGGGATGAAGGGCTGGAGACCAGCCCTGTGGAGAAGCACTTCAGGGTGCTTGGGGGTGAAAAGCTGGATATGAGTGGACACTGAGTGCTCACAGTCCAGAACCAGCCATGTCCTAGGTGATCTCCAGCAGTGTGGGCAGCAGTTGGAAGGAGGTTATTCCACCCCTCTGCTCTGCTCTGCCGAGACCCTCATTTGCAGTGCTGGGTCCATCTCTGGAGTCCTCAGCACAGGGGAAACGTGGGCCAGAGAGTAGAGGAGGCTGCAGTAATGATCCAAGGGCTGGAACCCCTCTTCTGTGAGGACAGCCTGAGAGAGTTGGGGTTGTTCAGCATGGAGGAGACTCCAGGAAGGCCTTACCATACATAAAAGAGGCTTATGAGAAAGATGGAGAGAAACTTTAAACCAAGACCTGTTGGACAAAGGGTAACAGTTTAAACTGGAAGAGGGTGAAGTTGGATGGGACCTAAGGAAGAAGTTCTTGACTAAGAGGGTGGTGAGATACCAGACCAAGTCGCCCAGAAATGTGTGAGATGCCCCATGTCTATCCTTGGAAACATTCCAAGTCAGGTTGTTTGGTGATCTGAGCCACCTGCTGTAGTTGCAGATGTCTCAGCTGACTGCAAGGGGGTTGGATTAGATGACCTTTGAAGATCTCTTCCTGCCCAAACCTGTCCACGGTTCTGTGACCTCCTCAGCCAGACTGGCACACCAGCCTGGGCACAGCCCAGATCCATCCCCTGGCACCAGAGCACCCCAGCTGCTTGCTGCAGAACACCCCTAGCCCTGACATTGCCCCTCCACCCCCCAGCTGCTGAACTGCATCATGGACATGGTGGAGAAGACGCGGCGGTCGCTGACGGTGCTGCGGCGGTGCCAGGAGGCTGACCGTGAGGAGCTCAACCACTGGATCCGGCGCTACAGCGATGCCGAGGACATGAAGAAAGGCAGCCCCCCCTCGGCCCGCCCCCACAACAGCTCCTCCACCTCCGAGGCTCCCCAGTTAGGTATTGACCCCCGGGGCCACCCGGGGTGCCTGTGCCATTCCCCCAGGGGTCCGGTGCTGCCAGTGGGGGTGGTTCCAAGGGGATGGCACCTCCTAATAGCATCATCTCCCCATCTCCGTCATAGATGCTCACCGGGAGTTCACACCACGGCCCCTCTCCGGGTACATGCCAGAGGAGATCTGGAGGAAGGCTGGTGAGTGTGTGGCAGGCACCTGTCGGTGTGCTCCATACCCTCCCAGCTCTCTGTCAGGGTGCTGGTGGGGCTGGAGGGGATCAGGGTGGGTTTGCAGTTGAGGATGTGTGGAGCCACAGTTGGGTGTCAACACACTACTCTTGGCCACCTTCCTTCCAGAAGAAGCTGTGAACGAGGTGAAGCGTCAGGCCATGTCCGAGCTGCAGAAGGCTGTGTCGGACGCCGAGCGGAAAGCCCACGAGCTGATCACGACGGAGCGAGCCAAGATGGAGAGAGCCCTGGCTGAGGCCAAGCGCCAGGCTTCTGAGGATGCCCTCACCGTCATCAATCAGCAGGAGGACTCCAGCGAGGTGGGGAACAGGGTTGGTGACCACAGGGGGATTTGGGATCTGCTGCTTTTACAGCTGAATTTGCAGCATGGGCACGTGGGCATGGGTATGGGCAGGGAGCTGCAGCATCACCTTGGGGTGGGTAGAAGAGGGCATTTCTTGCTCTGAGCTGGGGATAGTCCAGGGTGAGGAAGCATGGTCTGAGATGATGTGTATGGTCTGAGATGATGTGTATGGTCCAGGATGAGGATACATGTTCTAGGTTGGAGAGATATGATCCTCGATGGACACTCTAGGAGAGGAGTGCACAATTCGCAGTGGAAAAGGACAGTCTGGGATGGTGGCCCATGGTCCGGGATAGGGATGTGGGGTCTGTGATGATGTGTGTGGTCCAGGATGTAGATGCATAGTCCAGGGGCATGATCCAGGATGCAGATGCATGATCTGGGATGTCAGTGCACAGTCCAAGGTGATGAACATGGTTTGAGATGTGAGTGCATGGTCTGGGGTGAAGATGCATGTTCTGTGATGTGGATGCATGGTCTGGAATGATGTGTACGGTCCAAGACATGGATGTATGGTCTGGGATGACATGCATGGTCTGGGATGACATGTATGGTCCAGGATGATGTGCATGGCTTGGGATATGAGTGCTTGATTTGGAGTGATGTGCATGGTCTGGAATGCAGGTACATGGTCAAGGGTAATGTGTATGGTCTAGGACACAGATGCAGGTCTGGGATGGGGATGCATGGTCTGGGATGATGTGCATGGTCCAGACTGAGGATGTATGGTCCAGAGTGGGAGGACATGGTCCAGGACAGAGGAGTGCAGTCTGAGATGGGAATGCATGATCCAGGATAGGGTTGTATGGTCTGGGATGATGTACAAGGTCCAGCATGAGGGTGTACAGTCCAGGAGAGAGTAGCACAGTTTGGGATGGGAATGAATGGTCCGGCATGGGTGCACGTGGTCCGGGGTAGGGGGATGTGATTCAAGATGGGGTGAATGGTCCAGAACTGGGACTCACAATCCAGGACTGAGGTTTGCCTTCACCTCTCCTCAGAGCTGCTGGAACTGCGGGCGCAAGGCCAGCGAGACCTGCAGCGGCTGCAACACCGCCCGCTACTGCGGCTCCTTCTGCCAGCACAAGGATTGGGAGAAGCATCACCACGTCTGTGGGCAGACTCTGCAGGGGCTGCCAGCCCCCACCGCCCCCACCACCGGCGTGGGGCTACCACCAGGTCCATGCCAGCCCGATGGCATGGCCACCATCGCCAGCAGCCCCAGCGAGACGGGCTCGGCGGCCGCATCCCGCTCCGGCACACCGGCTACACCGGCTCCCTTGGAGAGCGCTTCCCGTTGAGCCTGGCCACCGCCACCACCGCTGCTACTGCCGCTCTCCAAAAGACACAGACTGCACTGGGTGCAATTTCCTCAGCTACCTGACTCGTGTGACCTCCGAAACGACCTCTCTAGCTCTCACAAATAATCCTCACGGATCCTCAAACTGGGCTTTAAGTGGAGTTCAGGCAAATACCGGTCTTCTCTGCTGTTCTCTCTTCGGTCTTTGTTTTGGCTTTTTCATTCTTCAGTTGATTGGGGAATTGTGGTTTGGGGGAGGGGGTTGGTTTTTTTTGTTGGACTTTCCTCTTTCTTTTTTTTTTCCCCCTTTTTGTCTTTCTGGATGAGGGATTCGGCTGCAGCTTTACCACGTAATGATGTGGGGAGATACCAGGCCAGGTCCTGACCCACATCGGCTCTGCCATGGGGCTTGCTTGAAGGAGGAAATGAATTTTTTTATTATTATTTTTTTTTAATATCAGCATTTTTTTTCCCTCCTTTTTTTTTTTTTTTTGGGGTGTGGTTTTGACCTTTTTTTTTTTTTTTGGTAAAAAAAATAAAGACAATAAAAAAGAAAACATCGGACTCTGGCTTTAAGTAAGAAATTGTAAAAATAAAAAATTTAAAGAATTTTTTAAAAAAGGAAAAAAAAAACAGGAAAAAGGAAAAAAAAAGAAAAAAAAAAAAAAGAAAAAAAGAAAAAACCAAAAAAGCAGACTCCGCCAAGTCGAGCCGCGTGACGGACGCTCCTCACCTGTAACTACCTTTGCTAGCTAGCCAAGAACAGACCAGACTCACCTCTGCTCCAAAGGAAATCCAAAACCAAGGAAGATCCAAACGTCTCTCCACTGCCAAAGTTCATTTCGTTCTGTTGTCGTTTCCTTCCCCTCCCTGCAAGGCTGGACAGATGCGCCCCCAGGGGCTTGAAAGAGTTTTTATTCAAATAAAGAAAAAAAAAAAAAGAAAAAAAGAAAAAAAAGCTTTTTTTTTTTTTTTCCTGGGGAGGGAAGTTTAAAAAGAAGCTCCCCACAAGGTTTGCATAGAGGGAGGGGAGATGGTGTCTGAGAATTGCCCTGGGTGGGCGCAGCTGGAGCTGGCACATCTCTACCTCTGCCCATCGCCACCCTGGGAAAAGAGAATGGAAAAAGAGGATAATAAAAGAGATAAAAAGACAGATTTTTGGGGTTCTCCCTTCTTGAAGCCGTCAGGGGGCTGCCCATGGCTGGACATCCCCAACCCCTCTCTGCCTGACTCCCCCCATCTCCCTCAAGCCCCTCACTGCTGGGCTGCTCTTGGATTTATCCCACGCCGGATTTATTTTGCAAGGATTTTAAAGAGGAAAAAGGAAAAACTAATGAGAAGGAAAAGGAAAGAGAAAAAAAAAGGAAAAAGGAAAAAGGAAAGGGAGCTCCAACTCCCCCCTGGCCAAGGAGGCAGCCAAGGCTGATGCTGATGGTGTTGTGGTTGTCACCTCACTGTACCAAGCACAGAGGACAGGAGTGCAATATGGAAAGTCCCCCAGCTCCAAGGAGGAGGAGGAGGGAAGCCCTGATTGGGGCAGGAGTGCTGTCCATTAATGTGAATGTAAATAGTGTTCTGCAGAGGTCCAAAAAATTAATAATTATTATTAATAATAATAATGATGATCATGATCATGATAATAATAAGAGACATTTGCCAAATAAAAAGGTGATGAGGAGGGGCTGGAGGCTGTGGCGTGGGGCAGGGAGGCTGGAGGTGAGCAGAAGGCGAGTGCTCAGAGCCATCAGTTTTCTGTGTTGGCAAAAATCCATCCTGTGTGTTTTCCATAGTGGGGGAAGAGGAAGGAAGGGCTTGGGGCAGGGCCATGGTGGTGCCAGTCACCCAGAGGACCAGTTGCAGTTGTCTCCTGTGATGGTTGTGCCATGCCATGCCACGGCAAGGGGCTTGGTGCATGGAACACCCCCAAGGTGATGGTACCAGCCCCATGCCACCGGCACCAAGTCCTGCTGCAGGTTTCTGTGCACACTGAGACCTTGGTGCA
Source organism: Ramphastos sulfuratus (assembly GCA_013399055.1). Lineage (NCBI taxonomy): Eukaryota > Metazoa > Chordata > Aves > Piciformes > Ramphastidae > Ramphastos > Ramphastos sulfuratus. Next base: position 65,070 of record WBNM01012581.1, read on the forward strand.
CCCTTCCCAGAGGGTTCTGTGCATCCCAAGGTCTTGGTGGATCCTCTCAGGAGGCTTTTGTGCACCTCGAGGTCTTAATGCATCCCCCTGAGAGGAACTCTGTGCACCCTGAGACCTTGGTGCATCTCCCAAGGCAGGTTCTGTGCAACTCAAGATCTCAGTGTATTCCCACCAGGAGCATTCCGTGCAACCCAAGACCTTGTTGCATCCCCTGAGGCAGGTTCTGTGCAGCCCGATGTCTTGGTGCATCCTCTTGGTGGGGTTTCGTGCACCCCAAGGTCTTGGTGCATCCCCTCCAGGGGGATTTCAGTGGCTCCCAAGACTGGGAGCTTTCCCAGGTGCCCCTTGAGCGACCATTCACTTTATTTATGGTGTGACATATGTGATATTGTCTATTTTTCTTACATTTCCTGAGAAGAGGTAATATATAAGAGTATTGCAGATGCACCTGCTGGGGGTATCCATCCCATCCCTGCCCTTCCCACCACATGGGTCCTTGTGTGTCCCCACTTGTCCCTGGCCCCTCTCCGCACCAGGACTCTGCCTCTCTACCTCCACCTCACCAGGAAATCACAGATGAGGGCATCTCCACAGCATCTGCTCTCATTTCCACTCCCTTCTGATTTGTTTTTATTTTTAATTCTTATTTTTCCTTCTTTATTTCTTCTTTATTTCTTTTTTATTTGTTTTGGGGTTTTTTTTTGTTGTTGTTTGTTTTTTGTTTTTTTTTTAACTACTAAGACAAATACCCAGCCTTGCATTCAAACCAAAAGCTGAGGGAGGGAGGGGACAGATGGCACAGCTTTAGCAGTCATCCAAAACAGAATGACAGCTTTAAAGTGTAATATTTCCCAAAAAAAAAAAAAAATAGTGGTGGTGGGAGGATGGCAGTGGTGGGGTGGCCATGGGGCTAGAGCCATTTGGACATGGAAGGGACCATGGTGGCCAGGGAGTGATGGGTGCTTCAGTGGGGTTTCTCTCCAAAATGGTGTTGGGGTATCAGAGGCCAGGGGACACATGGCCCATAATGTGTCTTTTGGTGGCTCTGTGGTATCTGGGAGATGGTTGATGGATGAACCACATGGAGCTGGTGGCATAGAGACATGGTGGTGCCTGTAGGGCAGCTTGGGGACATGGGGTGCCAGGGTCACCAGTCACGGTCCTCTGACAGATCATATCCCCATGGCCACCCACAGCTCCTCTTTGTGGGTTTCATCACCACCATCATGGCTGGGGCCAGTGCTGGTGGCCTGGGGATGGCCTGGCAAGGTACAATTCCCTGCAGAGAGGTAGAACCCTAACAGTAACACCAGGCTGGAGGAGGTGGCAGGAGAGATGTGGCTCCCCTCTGGTGCCAAGCATGGTACTAGGGCCTAATCCCTGGTGGGCGAGGGTCTCTCCAGCTCCTTCCTCATGCTCCCAATCCAAAATTCCAGCTGAAACCAAAATACCATGCACCAGCGGGGCTGGACACCCTGGCATGTGGGTCCCACACCTGCCTGGGCTCTGCTCCATCACTGCCCAAGCTTCTCACAGCCCCCTGCAGCCTCTCCTTGCCCTCCTCCAGAGCCAGACAGGACCCCCCTTCTCCTAGGGGTGTCCTCATGGATCCTGGTGGGTTTGAGTCTGTGGACAAGATGTCACCTTCCTCCCAGGTCCCAGACACTGTTCTGTGGTGTCCCCACCATGGTGGCAGCTCCAGGGGGGTTCTCCAATGCCAGAAAATGCCACAGCCCTGGGAGGAAGGTGTTGTGCCACTGTCCTTGCTCGTGGCTGCATGGGCAGCACCAGTACCCTGGTCCCAGTGTTACCATGGCAGATTTGGTGATGGAGACACTGGGGTGGCATGGGGCTCACCGGAAGGGCTGGACATCAGAGTCACTCAGCAGTGCCAGGTGAGCATGGAGGTGATAAACCAGAGTTCCTCACCAGTGGCAGCTGGGCACAGTGGCAGCCTGCCCTGCCCCTCCATGTGGGTTTTAGGGGGAGGTCAGCCCAGAGAGATGACGTGGTAGGACTTTCCTTCGGCATGCTGTCCCCCCTCCCCTTGCTGTTCCCTGCTTTCTCTACGTGTACTGTATGTTTGACCTGTGAAAGATGTAAACTTTATGATTCAGGTTATGTCTGTTCTTAACTCTGTATCTGTGTAATAAAGACAATTTAATATCAATTGGAGGCTTCAGAGCCTGGATGCCCTCATCTTCTCATCCCCCTCTCCTGACAGCACCCTGTACCCTGCATCCTCAACCTTAGAATCATAGAATGGTAGGGGTTGGAAGAGACCTCCAGAGATCATCAAGTGCAACCTCTCTGCCAAAGCAGGATCACCTGGGGCAGCTCACACAGGAATGCACCCAGACTGCTATTGAAAGTCTCTAGCAGTCATTATAGCCCCGGGGTTGGGCAGCTTTACAGCAAGGGACATTGGGGGGTGTCCACACGGAAACATAGATAGAACGGTTTGGCTTGGAAGGGACCTTAAAGATCATCTAGTTCCAACCCCTTGAACTGGGCAGGTATATCTCATACTAGAGCAGCTTGATCAAGGCTCCATCCAACCTAGCTTTGCACGCTTCCAGGCTTGGAGCCTCCGCAGCTTCTCTGGGCAACCTGTTTCAGCGTCTCACCACCCCCACGGGGAAAAATTTCTTCCTGATGTCCCTTCCCTGCTGCAGATGCTGCACCCTCTCGGGGCGCCCCGGTGGTCTCCCCGTGGCAGGGAGCTGGCTGCGCTCCCCAGCACCACCAGCGGAGTCCACAGACAAAGAGGGAGGTCCCCAAAAACAAAGGCATCCCCCGGGTGCTGACTCGCGTCCTCACCGCCTCCCCCCTGGCTCGACAACTGTTGGCATTCCGGCCCCGCCGGTAAGGGGGCGTGGCCTGGCGGCGCCCCTCTCCCCTGATTGGTCGGTGATGTATGAAAGTGGCGCGGAGGCGGGACAGGCGCGATGTAGCGGCGGGAAATTCGCACGTGGCACCGCTCTGTGTAGGCGGCGAAGGATGTTCGCCGGTCGGGCGAGGTGCGTATGGGGCTGGGGGCGCCATCTGGGGTTGTGGGGAGGGACCGGGGACGGGCCCCGAGGGTTCGAAGGAGCTGGAGAGGAGTCTGGAGAACAGCTCTCATGAGGAGCTGCTGAAGGACCAGGGGTTGTTCAGCCTGGAGAAAAGGAGGCTGAAAGGAGACCTTGTTCTTTACAACTCCCTGAAAGGAGGTTGGAGCCAGATGGGGGTTGGGCTTTTCTCCCAGGGAACAAGCAATAGGATATGAGGAAACAGCCTCAAGTTGCACCAGGAGAGGTTTGGGTTGGACATTAGAAGAATTTTTTTTTTTCTTTCTGGGAATGCTTCTAAACCACTGAAACAGGCTGCCCAGGGAGGTGGTTGAATTCTGGTCCATGGATGTGCTTCAAAGTTGCAGAAATATATTGCTAAGGAATATGATTTAGCACCAGACTTGGTAGAGTTAGATAGTAGTTGAACTTGGTGATTTTAAAGGTTTTTTTGAGCAAAAACAATTCTATGATTCTTGCTCAGGGATAGGAGTGTTTGTCCCTCTGTGGACTCAAACCAAGAGCCTGAGGCTGGAAGAGTGTGGGTTTGCCTTTTTTTGGGTGATGCTCAACTCCCTCCTGTTCTCTCTGTGCAGCCTGGTAGCTCAGGCTCTGCCTCCTCTTCCCCTCCCTGACCACCTAACTGTGGTGCTTGCACCTGGGACTTTTTTTCCATCCAGAGGAAGCTGCCTCTAGGTCCCTTCTGCAGCCATCCTGAGTTGGGAAGTTGCTCAGTGTGGAGAGAGCTTTAGTAGCCCTCACTCCTGCACTTTTGGGGTCTTGCTACAAAGCTGCTTTGGTGGCATCCTTCAAGAAGCACCCTGAAATTCTCTGCCTGGCCAGGATTCTGCTTGTGGTTGTAATGAATGACTGCCTAGCTATGAAATTGTGCTTATCAAATGTCTTTTTATCCCTGCTCTGGAGCAGTTCTCTCTTCCTGGATACTTCAGAGATCTGGTGGCAGGACCAGTCATCCATGGCAGGGGAGGAGGCATCCTGGGACACAGCAGAGATGGCAACTCTGCTGAAGGCTGCAGATGATGACTTGGACCTGAGCCACCCAAAAGGGGACAGTGCAGAGGAGCTGGCTGTGCCTGACCCAGTGAGTGTCTGGCTCAGTTTGGAATCAATTCTCCTCGTTTCCCTAAGGAAAGGGGAAATTCTCTACACCTCTCTTCAAGTGCTTCCAAAAATCAAGAATAAACTAATCTTGAAGCCCTTCATCTTAAAATCCCTGAGCTGAGAAGCTGGGAATAGAATTGTCACTCTCCTGCTCTTTAGTTTTCACTGCAGGGATATCTGCCTGGGTGAGCACAGCTTCAATTTGTTAACAGCTTAAATCTCCAGTTCCTTCCAGCAGCTTTGGTGCTTCTGAGGCACCTCTAGCTTTGCAAGCAGGCACTGGAAAGGAAATACTCTACCTGGTTTTGTACCCCAGTGGAGCTGCGAGTTGAGTTCACCTTTTGTGGGACAGGCTGGTGTATCCAGTGCCCAGCCCACCCTTGTCCCCAGCCTGAGGGCATTGCTGGTGGGAGTGCAGCACTTAAAGGTCCCAGCCAAGGGCAAGGGCGCCCCTGCTCTGTGTGCTGCTCACACAAGCCTTGGTTTGGCTTTCAGGAGCTGGAGGCTATCAAAGCCAGAGTGAGGGAGATGGAGAAGGAAGATGAGAGGCTGAAGGAGTTGCAGCTGGAAGCTGAGAGCCACCTCATCATGAGCTCGGAGGCAGGTGTGTGCTGTTCCTGGATGCTACTGTCACACCCAGGGACACTTTTGGGACACAGAGTGGCAACTGGAGCCAGAGCATGTGGCTCTGCACCTCTAGGCAGGCTGACACATGAGGTGGGTGAGACATGGGATCCCAAGCATGACATGGTCCAAATGCAGGTTATAGCCACTCTTAGCTCCTACCTGTGCAGACTCAGATGCAGTAAATTAATTTAATTGAAATGTGTTAAGTAATTGAGTTTAGCACCAACAGCCTCAGCAGAGCAGTTAGCTGATGGCTTGTGGTGTTTTTTGGGTTTTTTTTGTGGAGATGAGGCAAGGAGATGGAGAAGGCAGCAGTGTGGTGATTTGGGCATGCCTAGATGTGACCAGGGACTTGAGCTTTGCAGTGGGTCACCTTGGTGTTGGCCATGCTGGGAGCAGCCCTGCATGGACAGATGTCTATCTGGCAGAGGGTTCCTGTGACTCCACCCAGCACAACTCCTTGTCTTTGCAGCTCTCTTCCCAAAGACAACTGAGGAGAAGATGGAAGTTGACCAGCGATCCATCTATGTGGGCAATGTAAGTGGGAAACCCTGGAGCAGAGCCCACCTTGCTGCTCCTGGCCCAGCTGGACTTATATCTGAGATCCCTACTACAGGGGCCCATCTACCCTCTGCTGAATACTGGCTGGTCCCATCCAAATGCTTCTCCTCTGCCCAGCCCAAACTAGGAATGTGGCTCAGCATCTGCCTGTGATCCTCAGCCACTTGCAGATAATCTGTTGCAAGTGTCAGCTCCCCAAAATATCCCACTGGAAGCTGCAGGTTGTGTGATGCTGATTGTTCCCTTGAAGCTGGGGGAAGCTGCCTCTTGGATTTAGTGTTCCAGGCTGGAGCATTCAGCTGGAAGGGTCTCCTGAACCTCAGGAGATGGTGAAGCCATGGCAGGTGTGAATGTGGTCAGGCAGGCTCTCTGCCTCTTGGGAGAGTGTGTTAATACAGCCAGCAAGGCTGTCTGTTGGTACTGGGGCTGTTGTTGCAGGTGGATTATGGGGGCACAGCAGAAGAACTGGAGTCTCACTTCAACAGCTGTGGGCAGATCAACCGAGTGACCATCCTCTGCGACAGGTTCTCAGGACATCCCAAAGGGTCAGTGTGCGTGCAGGGGCTGAGGAAGGGGTCTTGAGGGTTCTGCTCGTGCTCTCAGCCTTTGGGAGCAGCGAGGCATGCCCAGGGCTTTGCTCACCCTGCTCTCTCACAGGTATGCCTACATTGAGTTTGAGGAGAAGAGCTCAGTGAAGGCTGCGGTGGAGCTGGACGAGAGCGTGTTCAGAGGCCGTGTCATTAAGGTAGGAGCTGGACGAGGCCCTGGGCTGCTGCACCCACCCATCCCTCCCTCCCAGCCCCCCAGGCATGTGAGGCTGTGCCAAACTGGTGCTGCAGCAGCCATCTCAATTCAAAAGAAATGTTGAGTCCAGTGAAGGGTGACTGTGATGGTTTGGGAGTTCCTGCCCCCCCCCNGGGGTGACCTCTTTGCTGTCTACAACTACCTGAAAAGGAGGTTGTAGCCAGGTGGGGGGCAGTCTCTTCTTCTAGGCAACAAGAACAGAACGAGGTGACACAGTCTCAAGTTGTGCCAGGGGAGGTATAGGCTGGATATTAGGAGGAAGTTCTTCACAGAGAGGGTGATTGGCATTGGAATGGGCTGCCCAGGGAGGTGGTGGAGTTGCTGTCCCTGGAGGTGTTCAAGAAAAGGCTGGATGAGGCACTTAGTGCCATGGTCTAGCTGATTGGATAGGGCTGGGTGATAGGTTGGACTGGATGAGCTTGGAGGTCTCTTCCAAGCTGGTTGATTCTATGATCTCCTGCCTTTCAGGTGCTCCCCAAGAGGACCAACATGCCAGGCATCAGCACCACTGACCGTGGGGGCTACCGGGGTCGCTTCCATGCCCGGGGAGGGTTGGCTCAGCGGGGAGGCTACTACGGAGGGCTGCAGCACCCAAGGATGCGAGGGAGGATGTACAGGTGAGTGTCTGGGTTGGGGGCTGCCTTGTGTATTGGGGTCCTCCGTGGAGGAGGGTGTCCCTGCGATGGGGATAACCACTCTTTGCTCTGGCTGTGCTCAGCTTTGCACTTCTCACCCTGGCATAGATGGGAGGGCAGAGAAGGGCTCTAGCAGGACTATCCTCCTGGAAGCTTGTGCTAGAAATGTTTCCTGCCCATCGCATGCTGTTAGCATCACCCCAGTGTCTGTGAAGTCAACAGGAGCTTGGTGGCCAGCCCAGCTAGGACACAGGCACCTCGGGGACTGTGGGCAGTCAGGTGTGTGTGGGGGGAAGGACTGCAATGAGCAACCAGTGATGGCACAACAAACCCATCCTTGTTGCCATCCTGGCATTCCTCCCATCCCCAGTGCAGGCCTGAAGCTACTCTCCAACGCACATCCCACTGCTCCTGTCTGGGAGCTCACTGTGGATTAGCTTCAGTGATGCCCTGATCCCTTTGGCTCTGCAGGAGGAAGCAAAGAGGGGCTTTGGGGATGGAAGAAACACCTGGAAATCTACTGCTGTCCCCTTGTCCCCAGAAGGACTTGGGTATGGAGTGGGTGGTCATTGTGCTTCCAGTCTGACTGGCTTTTCTGTCTTTTAGGAGTTCAGTGTAGCTGGGGTAGCAGGGGGAGTCCCAGCTCATGGAGAGGTGGAGGAGCATCTGGCTGTGTCCCAGTGCTTTAGGATGCTGGTTTTGTTCTTGTTTAGGGGTCGAGCAAGGTTGCTGCCCTGGTATTTTCCATACTAGAAAGGACTGGACTGCCCCCAATGGTGCCAACAGGACTGAAATGAGGAGATGGGACTGGGAAGAGTTAAAAGCATGCCAAACCAAGCTAAAAAAGATTATTATTTTTTTAAATGCCATCTGCCTGGCCATGAGGATTACTGATGAGGCAGCTGCGTGCTGGGCTGTGGGAGGGAGGCCTGGATCCAATCCACCTGCACATCGACTGGATCTCTGCCAGCATCCCAGGAGGGGCTTACCTTGGGGGACTGAGCTTCCTTCAAGAACAGCCTCATTCTAGAGAACACCCTCTCCTGAGAAGGGAAGAGCTCTCCTAGACCACCAGGCTCATCCTCATCCCATAGAAAAGAGCTGTGCTGGAGGATTTGGTTTGGCTTCGAGGCGTCCAAGTGTCCTCCACCACAAAGGGAGACCTGTCCTGCTGAAGCCTGTGGAGCACCCTCAGCTTTCCCAGGTGTTTCTGCAAGAGCTGGGTGCTGCTTTCTCTTATAAGAAGATGGTAAAGACCCTTCCAAAGACTTTTCTTCCAAACAAGTTCTTGGGGTGCAGCAGTATGTATGCCTGCTGGGGAGCTTCTGCTTCAGCAGCCTTATGGGTTTCTGACCCTGCTCTTGGGAAGAGGGTGGAACCTAATGATATTTTGGGTCTGATTTAGCTCACTGCTGTTATTGTACATCTAAGGGAAAGGAAAAGCATCTACTGCTATTTCTCTGGGAGCTTCTCTGTCTCTGGGTGTCACAAAACTCTTTCCCTTTATTTCAGAAGCCTAAAACCCTCTTGAATCCCCTCCTGGTTTTATTTCAAAGCTACAGGGATCAGAGTGCTGCCAACTTGTTTTATCTCTAGCAGCATTACAAAATCTTCACTGTTGCAAATTTGGTCTGATCTTTCCCTTTCCTCCCATCACCATTGCCACTCTGGCTCCTCCATTTGGGGATGGAGTGAGTCCAGCTGAACTAGAGGGTCAGCACTAAGGTGCACCTCAAGGGCTGGGTGCTAGGAAACAAGTGCTGCCTGGCACTGCCCTTTTCTGATGTTTGAGCCCTCAAATTGCTCATTTGAAGGAAAAACTTGATGAAGAGGGAACATCAGCAGACAGTGTCACTGTGTGAAGTTCTGCTTTGAAACCAATTTTATTATGGAATTCTCACACTAATCTTTTGGGATCCTTGGTCAGGATTCCTCTAACTCAGCTGCAGCAGATACAACTGACTTCTAAGAAGCTTTTTCACAGCTCAGGAGGCATTGCCAGGCTAAAAATCCCAATGATATTTTTTTTTTCTTTTCCCTCTTTAAGATATAAAAAAAATTTTAAAGCTTGAGGACTAAACTCTTCATCTTGTGTTGCTTCTGCACTTTGCCCAGTGAGCTGCTGAGATGGGCCTTAAACTTGAGCTACCATTAGGCTTAGAGTACTAAATTGGCTTTTTCTAGGGCATTAAATGTTTCATTTAGTAGCTTTTGGAAGTTCTTGAGACTTCATTTTCTTTTAACAAAACTGACTTTGAGGGGTGTTTGGACTCTCTTGGAAGAGGAGATGCTGAGCTCGTGTTTCTGGAGAGTGAAGAGCACAGATTGTTTTATGGGAAGATGTTTTTGGAACAGTGTGCAGCTGTGCCTTGTTTGGATGGCGGGGAGGGGCTGAGGGCTTTCATCTCCCCCTTCTTTGGCAGCTTGTTGTTGTTTAACTGTATTTAAACTCTGTTTGAGGAGGTTGTTGTAAATGTCACTTATTTTTAAAATAAATGAATCCTGTTGTGCCAACTTAATCTGCAGTGAGACCGCAGTGAGCTGACACCCTGGTGCTGACCGGGCTGGCTCCAGGCTCCTTGTATCTTTCAGAGCTGGGCAGCCACTTTTATGTTTGTATTTTATCCATTTTGTGGGGTTTTTTTTAACTGATTAGGCACCTGAAGCACAAACTGCTGCCTGTGGGACCCAGGACTAAATGGATGTGGAAGGCACTGAGTGGCTGCTCAGTGCCTGCACTCATTGGCTGCACAGCCTTCTGTAGTGTGAGCAGAAGTGCTCCAGAAGCTGGGGATGCTATTCTAGGCTAGTTTTATTTCTTCTAAGTACCTGCTATTAATTAGGTTGGGTTTAATTAGAACAGGGAGGAGATGATAATAGAGGTTATTCTGGGCTGAGCCAAGCAGCTGGGCAAGCCTGGCATCTTCTGAGGAGTGGCTGAACAGGGGTTGTTCAGTATGGAGAACAGGAGGCTCAGGGGAGACCACCTTGCTCTCTACAGCTTCCTGAAAGGAGGCTGGAGCCAGGTGGACACTAGTTTCTTCTCTAAAGGAACAAGTGACAGGACCAGAGGAAACTGCCTCAGGATGGATTTAGGTTGGACATGAGGAACAATTTCCTCCCCAAAAGAACTGCCATGGTCTAGACCCAGGCTACCCAGGGCAGTGATGGAGTTCCCATCCCTGGAGGGATTTCAAAGCATTATAGATGTGGTGCTGAGGGACACAGTTTAACAGTGCCCTGGAAGTGCTGGCTTAATGGTTGGACTTGAATTTGAAGGTCTTTTTCAACTGAAATGATTCTGTGCTGGGATATCTTCTGACACAGGTGACCTTCCTGAAGAGCTCCCTCTCATGTGTTACCTGAAGGCATAAAAGCTCAACAACAGTTTGTGTATTTTTACTCCTGCAAACAGACAAACCTTGCAGGTGTCAGGTTTATTTTACATAGAATACACACAAAATATTACAGACTGCAGACAGTATTTACATCACTTTGTAAGCCCTTCTCAGGGCTCAGAAGGGAAGAAGCAGAACTTCAGCACACCTGCACCATCATGGAGTTCACCATGTTATCAAAAGCCCTGGAGAAGGAAAGAAAACACAGAAGAGTAAAAGAAACACATAGTTCTGTGCAGCAGATCTCTGGTGACAAGCCCAGTGGCAAAAGATGCCTCTAACTGGTTAACAAGCTGGCTTTCCTTCAGCTGAACATGTGGCTTTAACTACAGCAAGACGTGCTGAGCTAATAATGACTTAATTAAGCTCAGACTTGAACTTGTACTAGATCTTAAAGGCCTTTTCAAGCCTAAATGATTCTAAGCTGAAGCACAGGTTTTATCCTGGCTGTATAAGTGCCTCAGCAAGGTATGAAATAACTTAAGGGCCTTTTCCAACTGAAACAATTCTCTAAGATCCATAAGGAAAAATTGCTGTGAGGGTACCAGAGCACTGAACCAGGTTGCCCAGAGAGGTTGTGGAGTGCTGCTGTTACTTCTTAACCTGCTCTCCTTACCTGTATTTTCTTATGAAATAGGCAGGGCTTTTTTCCTCTCCAAAATTAATTTTCTTGAATCAATGTTTCTAATACCAGTTCTGAGGTGGGAGAGAGTTCAGTGTGACTTCTCCTGAGACTTATCAGTTCTCCGTTGTCCAGCAAATAGCCCAAAGACAGCAGAGCTGCTCTCCTCTCAGCAAGCTAGAGCAGGCACAGTTGAATAGTCAACTACAGCGATTCTGCTCTTGGTCCTACTACATCAGAGATAGTTCCAGAAGGATGGCAAAAATCAACAAGATGGCAAGGCTCAGAAGGATCAGGTATGATCCACCCACTCACCTGGACTGGATGCGGTCCCCAGGGTTATAAAAAGGGTTGCACATGATGTCTGTGTATGAATTATGCAGCTTTCGGAACATCTGAAAAGGGATTGTAATTTAATGAGTATTTTTTTTGTGGCCTCTCAGCACTTGATGAATAAGGGGAAGTAACAAAACCACTGATGTGGCAAGTTGTACTCTGATTTCCTGCACTTACACTGCGGATCTCATTGTCTCGAAGTGCTGTGTTGGAGGAATCCACCACCATAACAAACTTCACCTTGGAGTTTGTCACGTAGCCGTATCTGTGCAGCTGTCAAGGTACCAGAGCCTGGCAAAGGCACTAAATGCAGCTGGGGTGGCCTCAGAGAAACAAGCTGGAAGAAATGTGATATTCTCGCTGTGCCCAGCACCTAACTAGGACTAAATAAGGTAAGCAAAAGCAGATTGCAGAACTTGTCCCATTGTTATCTGCCTTTGATGACTCCAGGCCAGGCTGGCTCACTAAGTCAGGCTTTGCAGTTTCAGATGCAGCTTTCAACTATGTCACTTGGTGTGGGTTTCTCTCAAGAACCATTTTAATGCCACTGCCACCTTATTTAAGTCTTGTTTGGGAGACTGAAGCAGAAATCTGGAGATCTTCTACTATCAGCCAGTGTGACCTGACCTGAGACTTCAACAATTAACCACGTTCATGAAAATCAGAAAAGTCAACATGGACCTGTTGGAGTAGAGCCAGAGGAGGTCACAATAGCTGGAAGTCCTCTGCTGTGAGGGCAGGCTGAGAAAGCTGGGGTTGTTCACCCTGCAGAAGAGAAGGCTACAGGGAGATCTTTCTGGTGGCCTTTCAGTATTTAAAGGGGCCAATCAGAAAGCTGGAGACAAGACTTTTTAGCAAGACCTGCTGAGACAGGACAAGGGGTGATGGTTTAAACTAAAGGAAGGAGATTTAGACTGGGTAGAAGGATTTTTTTTTTTTTTTTTTTTNTTTTTTTTTCCCCTGCTGAGGGCGATGAGACTGTGGCCCAGGTTTCCCAGAGAGGTGGGAGAACCATTCCAGGCCAGGTTATTTAGAGCTATGGGCAACCTGCTGTAGTTACAGATGTCTCTTCTGACTGCAGGGGGCTGGACTAGATGGCCTTTAAAGGTCCCTTGCACCCCAGACCATTCTATGATTCTAACTCTGGCTGCACCAGACACTCTTCACATGTTGCTCTTCTTCACTTAGACTAAACGTGAAATTTTACACCCCCTGGCTGGGCAATGAAGCAGCTGTTGAACTGACCAAGGCACCAAACTTCAATCTTGATGTGACAAACTGGTCAGGGACTAAGCCTGTGTACTTTCTGCTGCTGTCTTCAATCTGGCACCAAGAATAAAGAGAGGTTTCCTGTATGGAGCCCCTTGCAAAAGCCTATAAATAGTGGTGTGGCAAAAGATACACCTTGTAATCTTCAGTGGGGTAGAGGAGCCCCAGGTAGAGTTCCCTCTGATCTACGAGAGCTTTGCCCATGGCAGAGATCTTCTCATCCACGACATCAAGAGAGGTGTGCACGGTGTAGTGGAACTTCAGCTCGTTCTCAGTAGGAATGCTTCGGATGTAGAGGGGATAGTTCTGAGGAGGAGAACAAATTACTCTGAGTAGGACTCAGCCACTCTTCTGTGTGACAGCTGATGCCACAACAGTGCTTTCACCCACTTCTGCTGTCAGAGGTAAGCTATTTTAACCCTTTTACGTTCACAGCTGCCACAGCACAGCCCCTGTTTGCAGCCTGCAGCAGTTGTGAGGCAGATCTGTCACCCTACACTAGTAACAGGAGAATCATTTGCACAGGCACTGTATAAAGCTCATGTCTTTCCATTGCTTGACCTGCTGCCCCTTGCCACAGCAAAGCCTGTCCCCAGCTCTTTCTGCAGAAAATCCCTCTCCTCTCCAGGCAACAGGTCAGCAAGGCACCAAAGGGCATTCTTACACTGCCCCAGCTTCCCCTGCCCTGGCCCCAGCCTGTTCCTGCCCAGTCCACTTCAACTGCCAGCGTCTGCCTTGCTCCCCCTGTACCTGCCAAGGCTCTGCATTGCCCCATGGTCACACCTGGCCCCACTGTCCTTCTCATGCCCCACACCCTGAGGGTCAGGGCCCTCTTCCCCCCGGGCCCATAGCTCCACCCGTTCCCTCTCTACCCCAGGTCCGACACCTGCACCTAACCCCTCTGTGCCCCCTTCTGCGCCATAGCTCCACCCGTTCCCCATCTTCCCTCAGTCCCCCACAGCTCCCCCTGCCTCCTCCCGGTCCCCGGAGCGCTCTCCACGCCCCACCTCCTTAGCGATCACGGCGATGCACACCGCCATCTTGGCCCCGGCCCCGCCTCTCACGCGGGTCGCGTGACTCACGCCGCTCACGTGACGGCCGGCGCTCACGTGATGCGGGGCGGCGTTGCCATGGCGAGGGCGCTGCTCGTGCCCCTCTGCCTCTGCTGGGCTCTGGGCCCCGCCACGGCCTCTACGCCCCCCAACATCCTCCTCCTCTTCATGGACGATGTGAGTGGGGCCTGTGGGGGGAGAGGGAGAATGAGCAGCACTTGTTGCGCGGGGGGACAGAGGCGAGTGTCACTGCGAGGAGGTCGATTTGAGGGGGAAGGTGTTGGGGTGGAGGGAGCAGCTGTTCCCAGATGGGAGCTTGAGTTCCGAGAAAGGAAGCTGACGGAAGCTGGGGACTCGGCTCCATAGGGGGCTTGTCATGGGGGTGAAAGTGGGGTCCTGTGGGGTCCTGTGGTGGCCCACCTTCTCCCAGACCCTAGGAATGGGTGCTTGGCAGGTTTCAGCACCTTGTGGGAAGGGCCACTGCTGGAAACTACCGGCTGATGTTTGGGGAATTTGACTGGGACACTTGAGTTTGGGTTCTGAGTCTGGTGGAGTCACAGAATAGAATTGCGGGCTGGAAGAGACCTTTCAAGGTCATCTAGACCAACTGCCCCGCAGTCAGCAGGGACATCTGCGTCTAGAGCAAGTTGCTCAGAGCCCCATGCAACCTGACTTGGAATGGTTCCAGGGATGGGGCATCTTGCACATCTCTGGGTAACCTAGGCCAGGATCTCACCACTCTCAGGCAAATAAAATATATAGTCTAAATTTCCTTCTTGTAGTTCAAATCCACCCCCCCTTGTCCTGTCACAACAGGCCCTGCTCAAAAGTCTGTCTTCAGCTTTCCTCTAGGCCCCTCTAAGTACCAAAAGGCTATAAGCAGGTTGCCCCTGGAGCTTTCTCTTCTCCAGGCTGAAGAACCCCAACTGTCTTAGCATGTCTTCACAACAGAAGGGTTCCAGACCCCAGATCATTTCTATGGAGGCCTACTCTGTCCCAGGCTCTGGCACTGGGTGCTTGCCAGGGCTGCTGTCAAAAACATTCTGCTGCTGTCTGGGAGATTGGTTCTTGGTGTTTGTGCAGCACATCAGGGATCCTGTGGTGTGGTCCTCGAGCTCACAGGAGCATTGTGTCATGTGGGTCCAAAGCTGTGTTGCTGTTGAGGCAGAGGTTTCATTACATTGATTCTCTGTGAGCTTGTCTTGCAAAGTGTTCTGGATATCCTAGATGCACACCAGAGGCTAGTCTTGGGCCTGACAAGGCTTGTGCTTCGAGAGCACATCTGGAGCATTTGTTTGTGCTCCCCAGAGCTCTGTCTCACTGATTCCTGCAGAGCAGAGATCCCTTGATGGGCATGATGCTACTATCATGGCCTCCATGTTTAGCTGTGTGCTACATCCATTCCCAGTGTCTGTAGAATAGAATGTGAGTGGACTCTACGCTGTGATTCATGATCAGATGTCTCCAGCTCAGTGATTCAGGCACAGCTCAAAGGCTGATGTGATGATCTGGAAAAGTTTGAGATAAGCAGGAATTTTGAGTAAGTTACGCTGAAAGCTGTTGTGCTTAGTTGCTTTTGTTCCTAAGTCCTTTCCAGGTTTTGTATAAGAAGCAGTGAAGCTGGAATTGGCACTTACATACTCAGCACTGGTGAGGCTACATCTCAAATGCTGGGTTCAGTTTTGGGCCTCTCACTCCAAGAAGGACATTGAGGTGCTGAAGCATGTCTAGAGGAGGACAACAAAGCTGGTGAAGGTTCTGGAGCATGAGTCTTGTGAGGAGCAGCTGAGGGAACTGGGGTTGTTCAGCCTGCAGGAAGTGAGGCTAAGGGGAGACCTGGCTCTCTACAGTTTCCTGAAAGGAGCCAAGTGGGAGTTGGTCTCTTCTCCCAAGGAACAAGTGACAGGACAAGAGGAAGTGGCCTCAAGTTGTGTCAGGGGAGATTTAGATTGGACACAAGGAACAATTTCTTCCATCTCAAGGGTTGTCAAAGCCTGGCCCAGGCTGCCCAAGGCAGTGGTGGATTCCCCATCCCTGGAGGTGTTTCAAAGCTGTAGTGGTGTGGTGCTGAGAGGTATGATTTAGGAGTGACCTGGTGGTGCAGGGTTAATGGTCAGACTTGATGGTCTTAGAGGTCTTTTCTAACCTTAATGATTCCTTACATAGGAGTCTAATCATCTTACCCACCAATCCATTTGTGACTGAGGAATGGTCACTGCAGTTCTTGGCAAAGGTTGAAAAGAGTATCTTGGTGACTATCACACCTTGATTCAATCATTCTGGAGTTAAGGCTTGGGTTTGTAGCTTACAAAAATAACAATGGCAATATCCTCTCGCAGCTGCAACGGAGGTAGTTGGAGTAGTGCTGAATGAAGTGCAGCTACAAGTGCAAATGAGGAAACTCCAGGAAATGTTTTAGAAGCTCAACATTATCTCCTGAAGAACTAAACAAGAATAAAACTAATTCTGCTAAATTTTGCTCTGTAAACTGGGAAAATAAAAGAAAAGCAAACCCCAATCATTGAAGAGTGGGAATGATCACAAATTTGTTTCTAACCCTTTTGATTCTACACCATGTAGCAGTCTCAGCCACATGGGTAAGGAAACATACTCATTGCCTTGAACACGTTCAAGGTGCTGCTATCTTCATGTTTTACTTCTTTTCAGGTGTTTTCATGACATCTGTCAGGTGTGTCTGTAGCTGAAATGTGTTCTGTGCCCTTTCAAGCTGCTTGAAAAGATCATGAGGGTGGACATGTGACTCGAAGGGTGGGCAAGCTCTTATCTCCTGTTCAGCCAGCTCAGCAGGACTGTTGTTCTCAGAGTGTTCCTGCACTTCTGGACAAGATAATTAGCTTGTAAGCCTGTTTTTTTTCAGGCCACTTGAGCCTCAGGAACTACTGGATCCTAGGCTGCATCCCCAGCAGCATGGACAGTAGGTGGAGAGAGAAGATTCTGCCCCTCTGCTCTGCTCTGATGAGACTCCACCTGCAGTGCTTGGGCCAGTTCTGTAGTCCTCAGCACAGGAGAGACATGGACTAGTTGGAGCAGGGCCGGAGGAGGCTACAACAATGATGTGAAGGCTGAAAGCCCTCTGCTGTGAGGCAAGGCTGAGAGAGTTGGAGTTGTTCAGCCTGGAGAAGAGAAGGCTTCAGGGAGACCTTAGAGCAGCTTTCTAGTATTTGAAGAGGATTACAGGAGAGCTGGAGAAGGACTCGTTACAAAGGTGTGGAGTGACAGAATGAAGGGTGATGACTTCAAAATGGAAGAAGCTGGACTTAGATTAAACATTACAAATAAATTCTGCTCTGTGAGAGTGGTGAGGCACTGGAACAGGTTGCCCAGAGAAGTTGTGGAGGCTCCAGCCCCCAAAGTGTTCAAAGCCAGGCTGGATGGGCCTTAAGCAACCTGGTGTAGTAGGTGTCAATATCCATGGCAGGAGGAGGGGTTGGAACTAGATGATCTTTAAGGTCCCTTACAGCCCAAGTCATTCTTCAGTGATTCTGTCACTGCATGTTAGAGCAATACAATATTCTGTTTTTTAGTCTTCCTTGGTGACAAACACACTGAGGAGTGCAGAGCTTAGGGGCAATGCTGTTGAATTCATTTTAATTCACACCCTAGTGTTAGGTGGTGCCATTAAACTGCTCCTTGGTCAAACCTCAACAGCCAGCTCTGCAGCTCTTCAACGATTTTCTTCTCCAAACTACACAGCTGCAGAGTAAATGTGAGCCTCAAACAGGACCAGACAGATGGCTTCCTAAAGATCTTGATAGGTTCCACCCTCCCTATCAGTTGCTCACCTGATAAGCATCTGTATTAAAGGAAGTCATTGCCTTTTTTTTTAAAGCATAATATAATCTCTAGCAACCACAGTGCCTAATTGCTCATTAAGTTGTTTCCTTCTAGAATCTTCTGCTTTCAAGTCACTTAATTTTATTTGTGTTATTACCAGTAATGGTTTTCAGCGCTGAATGTAGACAAGGTGATGGGAATTTTATGGTTCTCCTGGTGTGTGACCTCTCTGAGGTAGGAGGAAGACACAAGGTGAAACCACTGTGATGCAAATGAGCCAAGTGACAAGTGATGCCTGTGGCAGATTTTGCTCCCGAGCTTGCTTTTAACACAAGTCCTTTCTGCTGTTGAGTTCAGACCTTTTTCCTTGAGTTTCTAGTTCTGTGTACCCAGACAGATAGATGCAACAGGCTGGGGTGGAGTCCTGGTGTTAATGGTCCAACACAAAGCCAAGCAGCCAGGGGCTGCAGGGTCAGGTTTGCAGCTGCACGACCCTGAGCATATCATGTGTAACTTTGCCTCCTTGGTACGCATGTGCTGCCTGGGTTTTGGGCACTTGAGCAAGAGTGAAGGTGTCAGGGTTTGTACCCAGCTCTCATGCAAGTGCTTTAATGGTGCCAGCAAGCTGTTTAATCTCACGTGTGCCTTGATTTCCTCCTCACCACTGGAAGGTGTGATGGGTTTGTGGGGTTAGGGAAGATTTTTTTATCATGTTTGTGAAGTACTCCCTAAGCAGAATCCTGTGGCTGGTGTGCCAGTCAGGCCCAGGAGGATCACAGAATCACAGAATTATTTGGGTTAGAAGGGATCTTTCAAGGTCATTTAGTCCAGCCCTCTGCACTCAGGAGGGACATCTGCAGCAACCAGCTCAGAGCCCCAACCAACCTGACCTGGAATGGTTCCAGGGATGGGTTATCTCCTACCTCTCTGGGCATCCCAGGCCAGGGTCTCACTGTCCTCAGCAGTGAAAATTTCTTCCTTCTGTCTGGTCTCAATCTCCCTCTTTTAGTTCAAAGTCATCAGCCCTTGTCTTGTCACAACAGGCCCTGCTAAAAAGCCTATGCCCAGCTTTCTTATCAGCCCCTTTAAGTAATGAAAGGCCACCAGAAGGTCTCCCTGCAGCCTTCTCTGCTCCAGGCTGAACAGTCCCAACTCTCTCTGTCCTCACACAGAGGGGTTCAGGCCTCTCATCATTGTTGTAGCCTCCTCTGGCCCTGCTCCAACAGATCCAGGTCTCTCCTGTGCTAAAGACTCCAGAGCTGGCCCCAGCACTGCAGGTGGTGTCTCAGAGCAGAGGGACAGAATCTCCTCTGCNGCAACCAGCTCAGAGCCCCAACCAACCTGACCTGGAATGGTTCCAGGGATGGGTTATCTCCTACCTCTCTGGGCATCCCAGGCCAGGGTCTCACTGTCCTCAGCAGTGAAAATTTCTTCCTTCTGTCTGGTCTCAATCTCCCTCTTTTAGTTCAAAGTCATCAGCCCTTGTCTTGTCACAACAGGCCCTGCTAAAAAGCCTATGCCCAGCTTTCTTATCAGCCCCTTTAAGTAATGAAAGGCCACCAGAAGGTCTCCCTGCAGCCTTCTCTGCTCCAGGCTGAACAGTCCCAACTCTCTCTGTCCTCACACAGAGGGGTTCAGGCCTCTCATCATTGTTGTAGCCTCCTCTGGCCCTGCTCCAACAGATCCAGGTCTCTCCTGTGCTAAAGACTCCAGAGCTGGCCCCAGCACTGCAGGTGGTGTCTCAGAGCAGAGGGACAGAATCTCCTCTGCCTATTGCCAGCTCACACCCAGCTTTCCACTCCCAAGGAGGAAGACAGGCATTATGAAGATGTAGAAATGAAGGGGTACAGTAAAAGTGATGTGGACCCAGCAGCATTCTCCTCCTAGAAGAGTTAAAAGTACATCTTGTGGTGTGTTCTTTTTACAGATGGGTTGGGGTGATTTAGGTGCTTTTGGGGAGCCTTCTAAGGAAACTCCTAACCTAGACCAGATGGCTTCAGAAGGGATGCTGTTCTTGGATTTTTATACTGCCAACCCCCTCTGCTCTCCATGTAAGTAAACCTGAGGCTGAAGCTAGCATATAAACATGCCACCTTCTGAGGAGATTGGGACGGTGGCCAGCATCTGACATGACCTAGCAACCAAACTAGTGATTACCCTCGGGGCAGAGTTTGGATTTGGAGCTTTGATCTTGCATTTTCCTTTCTTTTTATTTATGTTTTGATTGGAAAAAAACTACAATCTGCAGATCATGCAAAGCCCTGGGTTAGTGATCAAATCAGCCCAGCTGAAGGATTTTCCACAATGTTACAGCCTCAGTCAGTATGGGTTTCTCATCTTATTTTGGGATAAACAGCCAAAGCAGTATCTAAATTGTTGCTGAACACAGTCTGTACATGATTTGTTTGATTCCTTTGGCTTCTCCTGTAAGGAATGACAGCAGATTGTGTCCTGCTTTTGATCTGGGTGGCTTGCAGGACTCTTGGGGAAGGGATGAGAGATAAAAGAAGCGTTTGGGTCTGGGAGAGGCTGATATTTTTATCCTTGTTTTTACCTTTGTCTGTGTGGGGCTATCTTTCTTCTTTCCTGCAACCTGACTGGTGGCCAAGAACTGAAACAAAAATGGGGATCAAGGGCTTTATATTTGGCCTTTTGTTTGTTTGGCAGTGTACTGATGATGTCCTTGCTCAGAAAAGGCATTTCAAATATGCTGTGCAGTGGTGGTGCTGCACATGCTTCAATTTAAACATCTGTTTAAATGTTCCCTGTGGTTAGGACCTGGCTGTTATTGGCAAAGCTGGACAGCTTGCTCTTCTCTGCTAGCTAACCTTTCTTCAGGCAAGCTTTATGACTGGGCTGGAAGATTTTAAAGGTCTTTTCCAACCTAAATGATTCTATGAAAACTTAGTCTTAAGCATTAAAGTTTGTGTTTTCAACTCCTCCTCCTCTACTCCTCCTCCTCTACTCCTCCTCCTCTACTCCTCCTCCTCTACGCTCCAAGCTTGTAAGGAAATATTCAAGGCCAGGTTGGATGAGACCTTGAGCAACCTGGTCTAGGAAGAAGTTGGAACTAGATGATCTTTAAGATCTCTTCCAACCCATTCTGAGATATCTTTCAGATATTCCTTTGAGAAGGAAGCTAGGAGATCTGCTACATTGAGTAGTGAAATTAATTGCTTTTCAACAGTGAGTAAGTTAATAGAGGGACCAAATTTCAATGGGGATTGTCGTCAAATAGCTCAAGTGGTGGTGTGTCAGAGCCTGGATGTCTCTGTGGCTTGCTGGAGAAAGGGGAGCTGCTGCTTGCCCTAATGTGAGTGATCTTAGTAGCTGACTGTGGCAAAAGGATATTGCATGCTTCAGTTCATGCACTGTCCTTAGCCCCAGTGCAATAATATTAGTTAAATTATTAAGCAGAGAATACTGCACAATAAACCATCTTTGTTCCTTGCAGCAAGGGCAGCGCTGTTGACAGGTCGCCTCCCAGTCAGGAATGGTTTTTACACCACGAATGCACACGCCAGAAACGGTACAGGCTTCATCTCTGATTTGCCTTCCTTTCCTGGTTTCCCTCTGTGCTTTGTAGGAAGCTTTGTTTGGAACAAAGGTTTGGCTCAGTGATCTTTCCCTATGGATCTCCCAGAGTGGCACAAAAAGATTACCACGTTAACCGCTGGTAATGAGCGTGAAATTTATGGCTTCCTCCTCATCAAGCAGAAAACCTTCTCAGATTAAAAGACCCAAACAAGGCTGGTTGAGCCATTTGCTTCTGCTGGCTGAGAAGTGTTTCCTCTGGGCAGACTAATTGGTGTCTGGTGAAAGAAAGTCACGTGGGGGCTGTGTTAACACCCCAAGTAAAGAACAAGCTGCTCACAGTTTGATTCAGCAGCCGGTTTCCCAACCATTTCAGCCTTGGCTGTTTAATAGCACTGGTGTGTCTGTGGTGCCTCCAGGAAAGATTATCAACTCCTAACATTCTTGGGTTGGTTTCTGTTCCTGTGATCACTTCCAGAGTGACAGGTACCACGTGCTTGGGAAACAATCAGCAGCTCCATCCTGGTTCATCCTGTGTGTCAGCACGTGTGTGACTACTTCCATCCTCACCAAAGTCACACCTCAGATTCTCAAGGGCTAGAGAACTGTGAACTGTAGGAGCCACATCCCAGAATCCCAGTGGGGATTGGAAGGGATCTCTGGAGATCATCTAGTCCAACTGCCCTGCTAAAGCAGGGTCACCCACAGCAGGTTGCCCAGGATCACAATGTCCAGTTGGGTTTGGAATCTCTGCAGAAAAGGAGACTCCACAACTTCTCTGGGCAGCCAGTTCCAGGGCTCCAGCAACCTCACAGCAAAGAAGTTTCTCTTTCTGTTCAGTTAGAACCTCTTGAGTTTCAGTTTGTGCCTGGGACCCATTGGGGTCCCTTGGTGTCCATTGAGGCCCATTGTGGCCCATTGTCCTGTTGCTGGACACCAGTGAGAAGAGCCCAGCCCCCTACCCTTTATCTTTTGCTGAGCATTGAGAGGATCACCTCTCAGGCTGCTCTTCTGCAGGCTAAACAGCCACAGGTCTCTCAGTCTTTCCTTCTCACTGAGAGATAAAATTTCTTTCAGCTCTTGCAGTTTGAGCAAGCTTATCAATCATTTGATTAAACAAACAAACAAAGCACAAAAAAAACTTTATTTTAGGAAATATAAAGTAAATTTTGGAGAGCAAACCCAACTCCTGTGCATTCCTAAAGCACTTGCTTTCTGTATGACCTCCTTCTTCAAGGGTCTTGCCTTTGTTATGTGATGGCAACCTCTTTATTACTAGCTTAAGGGGGTTGAGATCTCCCTTTGACCTCTCTGAATCAACTTGTTCTCATCACTTTGTGGCCTGGGAGGGCTTCCAAAGAGTGATGTTGCTGAAACTTGAAACTGACTGCTATTTCTGAGCCAGTAACAGTTGGGTTACTGCTAATGAGTAGCCATGAGCTGTTTCCTTTAGTGTTTGTAAGAGTCAAAAAGGCTTTTCTGTTTGTTTTGTGCAGCATACACGCCACAGGATATAGTAGGAGGAATCCCAGATTCTGAATTACTGCTTCCAGAGCTGCTGAAGAAAGCTGGCTACGTCAATAAGATCGTTGGCAAATGGTAAACTTATTTTAAGATCTCTTGCTTTGAGATTCCAGTGTGCCTGTGAGTGTTTGTTGTAGAGGAGCAGCAGAACAGCCAGAACTGCAGGGGAAAAAAAAAAACACAAGCCAATGTGTTTGGAGCTCAGATGTCTGACTTGTGAAATCTGTGATGGATCTTCCCCCCTGCTGTGATCAATTTCTGAACTGAGTGTTACCACTACAAGTACAAACATCTATCTTCATACAAAGAGCTGAAGGAGGTTTTATGTGCCCAGAGAAGGGCAGTGAAGTTAGTGAAGGGTCTAAGAGCACAAGTCTTGTGAGGAGCAGCTGAGGGAACTGAGGTGGTTCAGCCTGGAGAAAAGGAGGCTGAGGTGAGAGCTCCTACCTTTCTACAACTCCCTGAAAGGAGGTTGGAGCCAGGTGAGTGTTGGTCTCTTCTGCCGAGGAACAAGTGGTAGGACGAGAGGAAACAGCCTCAGGATGCCCCAGAGGAGGTTTAGATTGGACATGAGGAAGTTTTGCCTCCTGTTCTGATGGAACTTCCTGATTTCCATTTTGTGCCTGTTGCTGGGCATCGCTGACAAGAGTCTGGCCCCATCCTTTTGCCTCTTGCCCTTTATACCTTGCTGAGCATTGATCAGATCCCCTCTCAGGCTGCTCTTCTCCAGGCTAAACAGCCCTTTCCTCCATCCAGATGCTCCATTCCCCTTCGTGCCTTTGTCCCCTCCACTGGACTCTCCCCAGTAGTTCCCTGTCTCTCTTGAACTGAGTAGCCCAGAACTAGACACAATACTCCATGTTGTCTTCACTAGGACAGAGTAGAGGCACAGGAGAACCTCCCTTTACCTGCTGGCCACACTCTTCTTCATGCACCTCAGGGGAGTATTGGCCTTCTTGGACACTTGCGGGCTGTAATGTTGTTCTGGAGATCTCAGAAGAGTGGATTCCCAGTTTGCAACAGAGCTGTAATAAATAAATGTGTAAATGGGACCTTCAAAACTACAGAGAGACCAGAGGAGCACTGCTTGATTAACAGAGTCCTTGTTAATGAAGAGACTTCAGAGAGGAGTAGTGCAGGGCAGGGATGCTGGTTAGGAAAGTAAAGGGATACAATTGATCTAGCAGTTTTGTTAATGAGTTAGAGAGGAGTGAGTTTGACTTGCAGTCAGCTTGACTGGTGCTGCTGAAATTGGAAAGCAAACAGACTAACCTGAGACAGGGAATTATTTATTCCCACCAACCCCAGCAGCAGAGTGCCCGTGAAGAATCGGCTCAGTGGGCTGAAGGCAATAAGATGCAGTTCACTGCTAATAAATGTAAATTCATACACCCAGGGAAACAGGAATAAGGCAAATACAGATTGGTTCCAGGCAGTTGTGTGGAAACCAGCAGAGCTGGAAGGACCTGCAGCTGCTGGCAAGAGACAGAGTCGATCTGAATGTGCAGAGCACTGTTGTTCACCTAAGAAGGTTATCCCAAACAGGACTAGGGAGTGATACTGTACAGCAGCAGCCTCTGGCATTGGTGCACACCTTCTGCTTCCTGGAAAGGTGTAAAAAATGTACAGTGCAGGAGTTAAAAGATGTAGAAGTGTGGTGCTGAGGGACATAATTTAGCATCAGACTTGGCAGAGTTAGAGAGTGGTTGGACGTGATCTTAAAGGTCTTTTTCAAGCAAAATGATTCAATGATCCTCCACCCTACTCTGCTCTGGTGAGACCCCACCTGCAGTGCTGGGGCCAGCTCTGGAGCCCTACTAGGACAAGTCCTCAGCACAGGAGAGACATGGACCTGTTGGAGTGGGGCCAGAGAAGGCCACAATACTGGTGAGAGAGTCCTCTGCTGTGAGGCCAGGCTGAGAGGGTTGGGGTTGTTCAGCCTGGAGAAGAGAAGGCTTCAGAGTGACTTTCTGGTGGCCTTTCAGTACTCACAAGGGCCACTCAGAAAGCTGGGGACAGAATTTTCAGCAGGACCTATTGTGACAGGACAAGGAAGGGGATGCTGGTTTGAAACTAACCAGAGGAGATTTAGATTGGATAGAAGAAAGAAATTTTATTCTGGTAGGGTGACGAGACACTGGCCCAGGTTTCCCAGAGAGGTGGCAGATGCCTCATTGCTGGAACCCTTCCAGGTCAAGTTGTTTCGAGCTCTGAGCAACCTGCTCTAGTTGCAAATGTCCCTGCTGACTGCAGGTTGGGTTCCACTAGATGAACTTTAAAGGTTCCTTCCAACCCAAACGAGTCTGTGATTCTCTAATCCCAGGTGTCGTGGTTTGAGGGGTTCCAAGTTACCCCATGTGTAGAATTGTAGCATTTTTAGAGATTTGAAAGTTTTCCAGCAGATTTTTCTGTTCTTTCAACATCCCTTCAAAAAGCTCTGTAGGGTGTCCTGTGACAGTGAGTTGCACAGTTTCATTGTATGTTTGCAAGTCAGGTATCTTCCCTGACCACATTAGAATCTCCTGCCTTTCACTAAAGCTCTGGGGTTTTTTTGTGTTATGAGAGGGAGAGAATAATCTGCATCTCAATAATTATTTGATAAGAGGGAGAGAATAATCTACATCTCAGTAATTATTTGATACCATTCTCAAGTCTCTTCCTCTGCAAGTTCTCTTAGGACTTTCTTAGAATTCAAGATTTTTTTTTTTCTCATGTTCCCTATTGTAGAAACATCCAGGAATAGATTTGGGAAAAGGAAAAGATAGAATCAGACTTGCAGGTCAGCCTTGCAGTTGAAGTTACCTCACCAGGATGTGATCAGAGCAGGTGTGACATTATTTTCTACTAAAACTGACTTTGGAAGAGCTCAGCATAACCCCTGTGGATCATTGTACTTCACACTGTGCATCTGGGAGCTGGAGTTGTTCAGCCCAGAGAGGAGAGGGCTGTGGGGAGGCCTGATGGCAGCCTTCTGGTGCCTCGAGAGGGCCTGCAGGAGGGATGGAGTGGGACACTTTGCAAAGGTCCATCCATGGCAGGGTAGGGTTAGGATTAAATGATCTTTGGGATCCATTCCAACCCAAACCATCCTATGGTTTAATACTCTGCAGATGACTGGTGTGAACTGGTTCTGCTGGCATTCCCTCGGGATGGCTGCAGCCTTCTGGATCAGTGAAGAGATCTAATAATGATGTTCCAGTACCTGAGGGGGGCCTGCAGAAGGAATGGAGAGAGACTCTTTGCAGGGGCCTGCAGTGATAGGATAAGGGTTTGAAATTAGAGAAAGGTGGATTTGGATTGGATGTTAGGAACAAGTTCTTTACCGTAGGGGTGGTGGAACACTGGAGTGGATTGCCCAGAGAGGTGGTTGTGGCCCCATCCGTGGAGGTGTTCAAGGTCAGGCTTGATGGGGCTCTGGGCAACCTGATCTGGTGGAGGATGTCCCTGCTGACTGTGGGGACATTGGAATGTATGACCTTTGGAGGTCCCTTCCAACCCAAAGCATTCTATGATTTTATGCTTCTTACAGAATCATAGAATGGTAAGGTTGGAAGAAGCCCTCAAGGATCATCCAGTTCCAACCCCCTGCTATAGGCAGGGACACCTCCCACTAGCACAGGTTACTCAAGGCCTCGTCCAACCTGGCCTTGAACACCTCCAGGGAGGGAGCAGCCACAACCTCCCTGGGCAATCTGTTCCAGTGCCTCACCACCCTCACTGGAAAGAACTTCCTCCTAATAACTAGTCTAAATCTTCCCTCTGCCAGTTTAAACCCATAATGTTCAGAAACTATGCAGAAGGTGATGGCACAACTGGACAGGTTGCAGATGCAGGCTTGTGAGTGGAAGATGGGAGTGATTAAATAAGCATTTAGCTACAAAGATCTTTAGAGACTGAGCTTCTGCATCTTCAAGATAATATAAATGAAAGAAATGTAGGATTTGCAGTAGAGAAGTTGTAGATTTGAGAGGAGCTTCATCTTGAAGTTAAGGATGAAGGATTTTCAAGTAGGATGGAGTTGTCACCAGGAGGAGCTAAATGTGGTTTATGTTCATGTGTGCACATGAATAACTCATTTACATTCAGGTCTCTCTCTCCCATTCTAGCAACATGAATGCTTCATAAAGGGAATGCAGATAAAATGGTGCATTTCATGAGCTTTACCTTGTCTTTTTGCAGCTTAGTGGTATAAAAGTGATTTGTCACACATCAGAATCCTTAACTAAAACATCATGTTTTAGGAAGTGGACACATCTCCAATACTGGGTTCAGTTTGGGGCCATTCAGTCCAGGAAGGACATTTGAGGTGCTGGAGCACATCCAGAAAAGGGCACCAAAGCTGGTGAAGGGTCTGGAGAGCAAGTCTTGTGAAGAGCAGCTGAGGGAACTGGGGTTGTTCAGCCTGGAGAAAAGGAGGCTGAAGGGAGACCTTCTGTCTCTCTACAACTCCCTGAAGGGAGGCTGGAGCCAGGTGGGCAGTTGTCTCTTTTCCCAAAGAACAAGTGACAGGACAAGAGGAAAGGACCTCAAGTTGCCCCAGGGGAGTTTTAGATTAGATGTGAAGAACAATTTATTCCTTTTGAGGGTTGTCAAGGCATGGACCAGGCTGCCCTGGGCAGTGGTGGAGTCTCCATCCCTGGAGGGGTTTCAAAGTCATGGAGATGTGGTGCTGATGGACCTGGTTTAGTGGTGATCTGGCAGTGCTGGGTTAATGGTCAGACTTGATGATCTTGGAGGTCTCTTTGAACCTTCCTGAGTCTAGGATTATTTGAATCTTCATGTTGGCTTTGGGCAGTGTAGTCTCTCAGTACAGATCATTGGGATGACACAGGAGAAGACACCAACAGAAGAAAATAATGGAGAACAAAGGTTGGGCAGTAAATTGGCATGGAGTGAGGCTGCATGGCTGCATTTGCCACAAGCCTGAGAACATGGAGTCAAGGCTCTGCAGTCTTTATTTGATTAAAATGCCTAAAGTCTCTCTTCTTAGGCAGAGCTTGTTTTCTCACATGCCATTCTGATGAGATGATTATTTGCTTCTTTGCAGTAGAATTTAAACTCATCTGTTTCTTCTGTCCCTAGGCATCTGGGTCACAGGCCCCAGTTCCACCCCCTGAAGCATGGGTTTGATGAATGGTTTGGATCCCCAAACTGCCATTTTGGACCTTATGATAACAGAGAACTCCCCAATATCCCTGTGTATAGGGACTGGGAAATGATTGGCAGGTAACTCAGCTCCTTGCTTGGTAATGTTCTTTTCTCTGCTGTCCCTGCTGATGTTCTAGTGCTGGAAGATGTCTCAGCATATCAAAGCCATTTCAGTGAGAAGGGGTTGGCAAAAGCAGCTGCAGAATCAGAGTTACAGTCTTGGTTGGTTGGGCAGATCTGCAGGTACTTCACCCTTACAGTCTGTCAAGGACTGGGACCTGCCTTACATATGACCTGAAAGACTGACTAGAATCACAGAATAGAGGATGGAGAAGACCTCTAAGATCATCAAATCCAACTGTCAACCCAACACCACCATGCCTCCTAAACCATGTCACTTAGCACCACATCTACATGACTTTGAAACCCTTCTAGGGATGATGGCTCCACCTACTCCCTGAGCAGCCTGTTCCCATCCCTCACCACTCTTTCAGCAAACAAATTTTTCCTAACATCCCACCTAAACCTCCCCTGGTGCAACTTGAGGCCATTTCCTCTTGTTCTATCACTTGTTCCTTGGGAGAAGAGACCAACACTCACCTGGCTCCAACCTTCTTTCAGGGAGTTGTATAGAGCCAGAAGGCCTCTCCTCAGCCTCCTTTTCTCCTCGATGAGCAAGCCCAGTTTCCTCAACTGCTCCTCATAAGAAGTAACTACAGAGTGCCCTAGAGCAGGCTGCCCAGAGAGGTTGTGAAGTGTCCTCCTTTGGAGAGATTCCAAATCCACCTGGACATTGCAATCTTGGGCAACCTGCTTGAGCAGGGGGGTTGGGCTTAGATGGTCTCCAGAGGTCCCTCCCAACCCCCAGCACACTGGGATTTATGGATTCTGTAGCTGCCTCACTCCCAGAGATATTTGCTTTTCTCATTGCACCCTGAAGACTTCCTGCGATGATTTCACTTCACTACTTCTCTTGGAAGCTGGTTCCATTCTGTACTGAAAGACTTTTTTTATTCCTTCTCTTCCTGTTTGGAATAACCTTTTGTCTGTTTGCATAACACTGTTCCATGCTCCGAGCCTACAGTCAGTCTCTGCCTTTCCTGTCCATGCAATCTTCTTTCACTCATTCTCCTGAGGATTGCTCTCTGCCCTCCTTTACTTAATTGGTGGCTTAAAGATACTTCTAATGTGAAGTTTCCAAAGCAGCCTGGTTTGGTTCCAGGATTGCTATGTCTCACTGGATGTTGTTGTGTACTTGTGACAGTTTTACTCACATTTCAAACAGCTCTCTTGAGAGCTACCTCATCTATCTCATTTCACTTCACTCCAAGAAAGACACTGAGGTGCTGGAGCATGTCCAGGAAAGGGCAACACAGCTGGTCAAGGGTGTAGAATACAAGTCTTGTGAGGAGCAGCTGAGGGAACTGCGCTTGTTCAGCCTGGAGAAAAGGAGCCTGAGGGGAGACCTTCTGACCCTCTGCAACTCCCTGAAAGGAGGCTGGAGCCAGGTGGGGGTTGATCTGTTCTCCCAAGAAACAAGCCATAGGACAAGAGGAAACAGCCTCAAGTTGCTCCAGAGTAGGTTTAGGTTGGACATGAGGAACAATTTCTTCCCTGTGAGGGTTGTGAAGGCTGCTCAGGGCTATGGTGCAGTCTCTAACCCTTGAGTGGTTTCAAAGTCACGTAGGTGTGGTGCTGAGGGACATGGCTGTGCTGTTTAACAGGTGGGCTTCATAATCTGAAAGGTCTCTTTTAGGATTCTTTGAAGGGATAGGGGATGTGAGATCTTTAAGCATTCTACCCTTGGTCTAATAGTTTAATAGTGAAAAGTCAGGGGCTTAGGATTCTCCAGAACTCACAGCTGTCATTTATTTTTATCTTGTTGTTGCATTGCTTTCTCCAACCAGAAAAAAAGTTACTGTGACATTCTTTTTAATACCTGAAGAAAAATTGTTGAGTAGCAGCTGCAACCTGTTTGCCACCTGGTTAGAGAGGAAAGAAGCAGGGAGGGGGAGGGGGAGAACCTTTTAGTGTTGTGCATTTGTAAGGATTGATTTTGCTTCTCCCCACTTTATCTTAAGATATTATGAAGATTTCAGGATTGATCTGAAAACAGGTGAAGCCAACTTGACTCAAATCTACCTGCAGGTACTGTCTTTATTAATACCATTTTCTAAACCACAGTGACTTTATTCTGCTTTGTTTTTGGAGAGATTCAGATGGCAGAGGATGACTCTGTTAAATGCCTTTTTTCTTCTTGTTTACAGGAAGCTCTCGATTTCATTAGCAAGCAGCAGGTCAGCCAGCAGCCTTTCTTTTTATACTGGGCAATTGATGCTACCCACGCTCCTGTTTATGCCTCCAAACAGTTCCTGGGCACCAGTCAGAGAGGACTGTAAGTCTTGGGTTTGTGGCATTACTTTTATTGTCTTCTTTTAATTAATACTTCATGCTGCAGAAACAGAAAAGCTAAGCACTCTTTATAGATCCAAGTATATAGATCACTTCTCCCAGATGTGCAGTGTGCAAGCCTAGCACTGATACAGAGGTAGGAGGAGGGGCTGACAGCCCATCAGGCTGTGCTGCCATCCAGTGAGACTTGGAGAGGGAAACCTAATGAAGTTCAGCAAGAGCAAGTGTAAGGTCCTGCGCCTGGGGAGGAAACCCAGGTACAGGTAGGGATTGATCTGCTGGACAGCAACTCTGAAAAGAAGGACCTGGGATTGCTGGGGAACAACAAATTGCCCAGGAGCCAGCAATGTGCCCTTATGGCCAAGAAGGCAAATGATCTCCTGGGATGCATGAGGAAGAGTGTGAACAGCAGATGGAGGGAGGTTACCCTCCCTCTCTAGTCTGCCCTAGGGAAGTCACAGTTGGAGTATTGGATCCCAGTCTGGGCTCCCTAGTTCAGCAGAGACAGGGAACTACTGGAGGGAGTCCAGTGAAAGCCATGAGTTCATTTTTGCACCTCTGTAAGGAGGAAAGGCTGAGAGATGTGGAGCTGCTGAGCCTGAAGAAGAGCAGCCTGAGAGGAGATCTTCTTGATGTTCAGCAAGAGCTGAAGTATGGGGAACGAGAGGATGGAGCCAAACTCTTCCCAGTGATGCCCAGTTGACAGGAGAAGGGGCAGTGGGCACAAACTGGAACCCAGGAGGCTCCACCTGGGCAGGAGGAGAAACTTCTTTACTGTGAGGGCGCTGGAGTCCTGGAATAGGCTGCCCAGAGAGGGTGTGGAGTCTCCTTGTCTGCAGAGACTCCAGGCCCACCTGGACATTGTGATCCTGGGCAACCTGCTGCAGGTGACCCTGCTTTAGCAGGAAGGTTGAACTAGATGATCTCCAGAGATCTCTTCCAACCCCCACCAGTGCTGAAGTGCATTAGTTAGTGAGGAATCCTTTTGGGATCGTTCTTTAATACTTTTGCTGTAATCTGAAATGAAGCTTGTGTGACTAAAATGAGGGAGAAAGGAGAGTCTAAGCTCCTTTGCCAGTTGCGTGAGCAATAAGTATGTGGCACGGATGATTTTTTGGAAGCCTTTTGTATGATTTGTTCCTCTTTCAAAAGCCTATAAATCAGAGCAGCAAGTAGAAAATCAAGAGAGGCCCACAATTTACAGGAGGCAAAGAGCTCTGCAGATACTGGGAACCTTGCTTCAGAGAGCACAGCTTCAAAACAGCACCCATAAGCACAACCAAGTTATTAGCCTCAAGTCTGTGGCCAAGTGGCTTTGCATACATTTGAGAACTTTATAGCTAAATTCGTGTTAGTGGCTGGTCCCTGGCCAAGAGTGGCTCAGTCTGAACAAATTCTGACTCAACACCCAAGGGAGGTTGCTCTCTGCAGGTAGGAGACGTGGGTTTGGCAGTGAGAGTGGAAAACTTTATTACCTGTTGTGTAAGGGAAGTATTTCTGCTCCACAGGTATAAAATTCACCCACTGAAAGCTTTGTGGCTAGTTGCAGTGCATTCTGCTCTGTGCCACTTTGCATTTTTTGCTGATTTTTAAAATGTTTTGCATCTGCTTTTGCCTCAGCTATGGGGACGCCGTGCGAGAAATTGATGATAGCGTGGGGAAAATCCTGAAACACCTTCAGAAGCTGGGCATCAGTGAGAACACTTTTGTGTTCTTCACCTCTGACAATGGGGCTGCTCTCATTTCAGCTCCAAAGCAAGGTGAGTCCCAGGTGAACACACCTGGGCTGGGGTTTTGAAATCAAGTCTTAAATCTTTATGTCTGGAGGGGAAGGAAATTTGTGCCTGGAGTTTTCTTGTTTGCGGTTAGGAGAAGCCTCATTGCAGAACATTTGTGTTTGGAGTTAACTTCTGTTCATTACTTCTGGTCACTGCTGAAGGAGGTATTCTTGGTTAGGTGGACTTTTTTGGCCTGACTCAGTGTGGCTGCTCACCTGCTTCTGTTTCCACTTTGTGCTCTGTTGTTGAGGTGAATATCTTTTAATTTATTTAAGCCCGAGCCGAATAACTTAATAGGGTGTTTACTCTCCATCTGCCAAATATTTGAGCTTTCTGAGTAATCACAGAGAGTTTGAGCTCTCATGAAAAACAGCAAGAAGATAAAGTGTTTTTATTACTTCACAACTTTTCTTTTGTTGAAATGATCATTTCTCTTCAACAGAGTCATGGCAGATTGATTTTTCTAACCCGCTCTCCTCTGTTTGGAGGCAGGCTGTCTCGTGGTTAGTGGACCACAGAGCAGGGAGCATCCTGAGTTGTGATTTCAGCCTGAACCACTGTGTTTGACTTTGTGACCTGACAGCAGTCACAAGACCTTCCTGCTTGTTCTTCCAGCAAGCTTAGCTACAAGGCTGGGTTAGAAGCCCCAGACCTTCCTGCACAGCACTTGCTGTCTCAGAGTGGACAGGTCAGGGAATGCATGATTATGTCTCTCACTAACAGTATGTGCATCTGACAGTGCTCTGGTACTTTAAAAGGATTATGAAAAAATTATTGTTTCTGCCTGAAAGCATCAAATTTCCTTTAGCTACAAACAGCAGTTAACATCCTTAGAGGGAAGGAAGATGCCAGTGAAGTATTTTTTGTTTGTTTGGGGTTTTTGGTTGTTTGGTTTTTTTTTTTACTTTGTTTGGTTGACAGCAAGTTGTGTTTAACTGTCACTTGCTCCTTGTACTGAAAAGAGAGTCCAAAATATTGGTCAGAAGGGGGTATTAAAAAAAAAGCAAAACACAACAAGCAAACAAAAACCCCTTAAACAAAACTACTGTTATTTGAAGAAGCATCCATGCAGAAATGAAGAATCATTTGAAACCAGCATAAAAATGCCCTAGTTGACGGCCTCCCTTTGAAACAGAAGGAAGAAATTCTTCCCCATGAGGGTGGAGAGGCACTGAAACAGATTGCCCAGAGAAGGTGTGGAGACTTCAAACCTGGTGGTGTTCAAAGTCAGGTTGAATGGGGCCTTGAGCAAGCTGCTTTAGCAGGAGGTGTCCCTGCCCATGGCAGCGGATTGGAACTCAGTGATCTTTAAGGTCCATTTCAACCAAGCCCATTCTGTGATGTCTTTTATGGCTTCTTTCCTCTCCCTAGGAGGAAGCAATGGTCCTTTTCTGTGTGGGAAAGAAACCACCTTTGAAGGTGGCATGAGAGAGCCAGCTATTGCTTGGTGGCCTGGACACATACCTGCAGGAGGGGTGAGTAACTACTTTGAACAGTTCTGATAACTCTAAAGTGAGCAGAAGTGAGTGGAGTGGTTCTTGGTGGCTTCAGTGGGCTTTATAGGAGGCTTTTAACGTGCCCAGTGTGTCCATCTGGGCGCTTGTCTGGGTGAGGAGCTGAATTCTGCCCCTGGAGAATAATGCCATTGCTGTTTCTTACTGCAGATTTGCATCTAGAGTTTCTGTTATCAACACTGTGTGAGCATCAAGCAGTGTGGTCTGTCTTCCTCCTCTGTTTAGACCCTCAGCTCTTTCAGATCACAGTATCTTCAGTGGGTTATGTGTTTAAATGGAGGCACAAAGGCACATCACTAATGTGTGTCCCAGTTGAGAGCAGGAGTGCGTTGCCCTCACACCCCCTCTGTGCCCTGAAGCATTGAGTTGTTTGACCCTCGCAGCTCTCACTTTGGTGTTTGATGAAAGTTCCACTCAAGGAGGTCTAGATACCAACCTATTGCTCTTTACTGCCTCTACACAAACCCAAGATATGATCACTTCAAAATAATCCTCCAGTGGCACTCCCAGCCCCTCTCGTCCCAGCTCTCATTAAAGAAGGATGCAATCAATTCTTCTGCAGGCAGGGTTCACAGTAAATAATACCAACTCCCTCTCCTCTGTGAGCATCTCTCGTCCCTGAAGAAAGCAATACTTCATTAACTGGGCACAGGGCTTAAGAGAGCAAACTCTTCATAAATAAAACATTTCTCCAAGTTGCATTCCTTTTGGTGCTCTAATTGAGTCAGGATAATGATAATTTATCATTCCCATTGAGGAGGAGGTAGCCACCAGCTCCCTTAGATCTGCAATGGAGGGCAGAGGGAGAGTTTAATTTCTTCATTTTTCACAAAACCTACGAAGGATGTTTTATGATTTCTTTAATTTGAAGTGAAAACAGTCTCTCTCTTTTTATTTTTTTTTCCTGTTGTTTAAATTTAAACCTTTCCATGAAGCCTTTACAAGCCAAGTACAACAACCCTGGGCTAGCATCCGGGAACATGGAACTGAAGCTGTTTTGTTTTCTGTGTCCAAACTAAATAATGTGCTAAAAGTAAACATGCATTAAAAATGGGGACAAGTCAATACCAAATTTAAACATTCTTTCCATTGTAGTAACTCTGAGGATAATTAAGTCCACGACTACAGAAATTGTTGTGCCTCTTTCCTAGCTGACACTGGCTTCTGCCTCTCTCACAGGTAGCCCTTTGCATGTAGAGCAGTGGCAAAGCTGTGTGGTGTGCAGTGTTCTTGGTAGCCTGGTGTGATGCATGGCTTCCTGCTCGAGGCTGCAGCTGGAGCTGTTGTTTGAATCCCTGTGAGCAGTAGTTTCAGTGCACAGCCCTATTTGCAGAGATGGACTGACCAACACCATGCTCCCGTGAACCCAGGCATGCTTAGCAAGCTGCATAAGGCTTACTGAGGCATGTATGTGCCCCAAAATTCCCTCCTCCACCACTGCTGGTATCATCTTTGGCACTTAAGCCCCTGCTTAACCTTAAATCCTTTCTATCCTGGGCTCCAGTTCCCAAGGCTGCTGGCCAAACGTCTGCATGGGCAGGTATTACGCTCCAGATGTCCTCTGGACTCCACTTGGACACCCGGAGAAGCCTGTTCTGTCCCCAGGATGTGCTGCTTTGCTCTGTATTAGCCCCCTATATGATGCTACTGATCTCTAAACATGTGCAAGATTCTTATATGTCTTTTCTGCTTGTGTTCTTGCCATCGAGGCTCCAGCTCTGGTACCCACAGCAGCACTGGCCGCAGGTGAGAGGTTTGGCATTGCTTCCGCGTGATGCGGCTCACGCTAGGTCACCGTCTAGGTAGTTAGAATCATGGAATCATAGAATGGTAAGGTGGGAAGGGACCTCAAGGATCATCTAGTTCCACCCCCCTGCCATAGGTAGGCACACCTCCCACTAGTACAGGTCACTCAAGGCCTCCTCCAACCTGGCCTTGAACACCTCCAGGGAGGGAGCAGCCACAACCTCCCTGGGCAACCTGTTCCAGTGCCTCACCACCCTCACTGGAAAGAACTTCCTCCTAACATCCAGTCTAAATCTCCCCTCTGCCAGTTTAAACCCATTGCCCCTTGTCCTGTCATTACAAGACCTTGTAAATAGTTCCTCCCCAGCCTTCCTGTAGGCCCCCTTCAGATACTGGAAGGCTACTATAAGGTCTCCTCGAAGCCTTCTCTTCTCTGTTTGCTTCCTTATTCGCGTGGCAGGTGAAGAGACACACATTTGCTAGTGTGCATTTGGCTTCTTTTCTGTCTGCTACAAAGTGTTGCTTCAACAATGTCTGGACTGTGAGTTCAAATGAGTCAGCCCAAGTCCTGTGAAGTCCAAGAATAAGATGCAGGAAAACTGCTTCGAAGTCGCTCAGCCCATTTTCTTTTCGAAAGAGTTGAAGGAAACAAAGGCTTGGGAGCCTCAAACCAGGGGAGAAGCAAGGAGCTTCCCAGGAGTGCCAAACACAAAGCTGAAGGGTCAGCTCCTCCTTTCTGTGCTGGACTTGCTCCAACTGCAGTGGTTGTTCCTTTGCAGCTGAGGATGTTTTGAGGAGTAGGCGGAGGGCCAGAGACCAACTGCAGCCAAAGAAAGAGAGCTTGTGTCTGTGGGCAGTGAAATCCAGTGACTGGGTGGGAGGCTCATTCTGATGATGGGATCTGGCAGTTTATTAATCACAGAATCATAGAATCTAGTTGGGGGTTGGAAGGGACCTCTGGGGATCATCATGACCAACTCTTCTGCTAAAACAGGTTGCCCAGGTTTGGTAGGGTTCAGGTGGGTTTGGAATCCCTCCAGAGAAGGAGATTCTCTCAGCCTACTCCAGGACTCTGGCATCCTCACACCAAAGAATTTTCTGCTGTTCAGAAGGAATCTCCTGGGTTCCAGTTTGTGCCCATTGTCCTATCACTGGACACAAGTGTGAAGAGTCAGACCCCATCCTCTTGTCCCCTACCCTTTAGTTTTTGCTGAGCATTGAGCAGATCCCCTCTCAGGCTGCTCTTCTCCAGGCTGAACAGCCCCTGGGTTCTCAGCCTTTCCTCCTCACAGAGATTCTGCAGTCTCCTCGGCATCTTTGTAACCTCCACTGGACTCTCTCCAGTAGTTCCCTGTCTCTTTTGAACTGGGGAGCCCAGGACTGGCCACAATACTTCAGATATGTCCTTGCTAGGGCAGAGTGGGGAGAGAGGAGAACCTCCTTTGACCTTCTGAATTCACCGCTGGAGGCCATTTGCCTTGGCCATGAGGGCACACTGCTGGCTGACAGGGAGCTGCTTGTCTGTCAGCATTCCCAGGTCCTTCCTCTCAGAGCTGCTTTCCGGCAGCACATCAAGCCCTGATAGGTACTGGTGCAGGGAGTTATTCCTCCCCAGGGGCAGGACCCTACACTTGCCCTGGTTGAACTTCATGAGGTGTGCCTGATTCTCCAGCCTGGCCAGGGTGGAGACACCTCCGTCTTACTGACTGATGGGGTGGTCGTGGGGTGGTGTTTCTATTACGTGTACCTTGGTCTGCTGAAGTAAAGGAGAACCTTTTTATTTCAGCAAGAGAAGTTAGGGACAGGAGGGTGAATGCTTGACAGGCTGTTGATGGAGGTTAGGATAATTGGTGCAGTTGGCTGATTTGCAAGTTATTTTTGGGGAGAGGGATGCCTCAGGAGTGTGTGTTGCTCTTGGCATCAACATCCAGTTAATTCTCCTCTCCCATCAGGAATATTTATTCACACACAAACAGCTTTTCTGCACTTTTCCTCCTCAGCTACGTTTTCCAGGTGAATTCACAACAAATCAGCATTTCAACATTCCCCACATCGCAGCTGCCTTCTGGAAGGATCCAGCTGGTTAAAAAAAACAAAAACAAAAACCAAAAACCAAACCAACAAAACCCAAACCAAGCAACTAAGCAGCATATTCTGTTGGTATTTGAATCCTCCTCCCTCACCCTCCTCCCCTTCCTCTCTCGTGCCTGCTTCCTGAAGGAGAAAAGAACATATCAACCCAAAGACAGCATTGCAACCTTTTCTTCGCTATCTCCCACGGGGCGCAAATTGAAATTGAATTAGACAGGGATATCAGGTCTGCTGGCTGTGATAACTGTAAAAGGATTTTATTTAAAAACACCCTGACATTTGTTTCCCCCCCCTTTCCAACTTCCCCCCCCCCCAGTTTCAAATATTTAGCTTCCCTCCTTTCCATTCCTGGTGGGGGCGACTTCATTAATTGTCGCCTTTGATTCCCAGTTAAAGCTTGAAAGAGCTGATAACAGCGGCGGTGACGATTTCTTCCAACGACGTGGCCCACAGCAAAAGGATTTCATTTTCTTAAAGACATTATGTGTATACTGAGAGTTTATTAAAAAGTGCTGCAGAGCACAGATAAATCCAAGTGGCTGTGGCTTGGACATTTAATTTCCTTAAGAAGTTTTCTCTGCTTTATGGAAAAAATGTTGTCTGAGACCAGAAACATAATTGGATGATTAAAGAGAGTCATCTACATCTGGTTATGGTTAATAAGGGCCAGTACAAGGAGAACCATGGTGGCCCCACAGGATTGTCACAAGGCAGTGTATAAATTAGGTGATATTAGAGGCGTGAGGTTCAGGTCAGTGACTGCCTCTTGCTGCCTGTTAGGAAAAGATTGAGGTGAGGGAACAGAGCAATGAGAAGAAAAGTGACTCTTGGGTTTGCATTATAAATATTGAGAGGTACAATGACAAAAAGGCTCAGACCCAGCTTGCCCACCTGCTCCTGACGTAGCAGTGCTCAGGGAGCAGGCGTGGGCCAGATCTCCTCTTTATTAGATTCTGGCATCTGCATATGGTGCTCTGCTAACCCTGCAGCTCTCTCAAGGCATGTGCGGGGTAAATTAGCTGGCAGATGAGCCTGTGAGGGACTGAGCATCTCCGCTGAGGTGCTGAGCACTTGTAATCCCCTCTGACCTCAGAGGAAGCACAGTGTCCCCAGCACCAGTAGCTCATCAAACTCTCCAGCTCTGTAAGGAGCTGACGGTTTGGGGTTTTATTTTTCTAGTGTGTTTGTCCTTTCTGAGTGCACCCAAGACCAGAAAAGAGCCTGTGCAAGAGGACAGTCTGAGTAGCATGCAGCACCATCCCATGGAGCTTTAGTTCTCTCCAGGGAGAGCAAGAAGCGGTGTTATCCCATCTGATGGCTCAGCTGTTCCTTCTCCACAGCTCTGCCTGAAGATCCTTTTCCTTTTCTCGATGCAGAAAGGAGACTTCATGTGCACATCTGCTTTTTGTTAGCGCTTTGTGGGCTCACCTCTATTTGTCACTGCTTACAAGAACAGGCTGAGCACAACCTCTGTAGCAGCAACATCCAGGAGTCATAGAATCACAGAATATTTTGTGTTAGAAGGGACTTTTAGAGGCTTAACCTCAAACACTCAGAACCTTCTCCAAGACCCGTTGATTTTGGTCAACCCATCCCATGCAGTTCTGGAGCCCCCAGCACAGGAAGGACATGGAAGTGTTGGAGCAGGTCCAGAGGAGGGCCACAAAGATGATCAGAGGGCTGCAGCAGCTCTGCTATAAGGGCGGACTGACAGAGTTGGGGCTCTTCAGCCTGGAGAAGAGAAGGCTTCCAGGAGACCTTATAGTAGCCTTCCAGTATCTGAAGGGGGCCTACAGGAAGGCTGAGGAGGGACTATTTATGAGATCTTGCAATGACAGGACAAGGGGCAATGGGTTTGAACTGGCAGAGGGGAGATTTAGACTGGATGTTAGGAGGAAGTTCTTTCCAGTGAGGGTGGTGAGACACTGGCACAGGTTGCCCAAGGAGGTTGTGGCTGCTCCCTTCCTGGAGGTGTTCGAGGCCAGGCTGGATGAGACCTTGAGTTATCTATGCTAGTGGGAGGTGTGCCTGCCTATGGCAGGGGGTTGGAACTAGATGATCCTTGAGGTCTCCTTCCAACCTTACCATTCTGTGATCTATGATCCCATGGCTTTCCTGCCTTCCTCTTTTGCATAGAGCTTTGCACTTTGCTTTCTTCCTCAGAGCAGCAGAAGTATTTTTGCATGCAGCTTTAATATTATGTCTTCCTGCCGACACCTTTTGTTGTATGAAAGGCATGAAAATCTTCAATTACTGCAATCAAGCAGTGTGATAGTGTAATGGTGTAATGTTAAACTTGTCATTAGTCCCCTACATGTTGTTTTCTCCAGTTTCTTTTTCTTTCCCTAAAAAGAGCTTGTTAATTCTTCCTTTGTGTTCATTTTTTTTTTCAACCCAGCCTCTTAATAAAAGCCTTCATGTCCCAGCAAAACCAACATTGCCCCTGTAGCTGTTGCCTCCAGAGCCAGCCTCTCACACAAATTCATTTATCATGTTATCATTTGTTGTCACACTTAAATAATTAGTGTCAGCTTAGGGGCCGAGGGTCTGCTTGTGAGGAGAAAGAAGATTCAGCAAGGAAAAAGTCTTTGATAGTCCCAGCATCGTAATGTTCACACTGACATTCACAGGGCTGCTGTTAGGGCTTGGATTTCAGACAGAAAATGCTTCTGTACTTACAGATGTGGGCTTGGATCAGATGGTTTCTTGTCTCCAAAGGAGTGGTACAGTTGGAAAAGCTCTTTTCATGTCACATCTTGTGCTGGTATCTTGGTGCAAACCAATCTTGTTCTTGATTTGGATGTATCTGCTTCAGTTTAGTGTGCTGCTGGCTAATTAAACATCCTACTGTAGCAAACCACAGGCTGGGTAAGGGGGAGCAAAGAGTCAGAAAGAATAAGAAGAGACTTTTTTAGGGTTTTAAAATCTAAATAATAAAGACCAGAGAGATAACCATGGCTTCCAGTTAAGGGAAAGGGGAAAAAAAGCAAACAAAAAACCCCAAAACAAAACAAAAACCCCAAACAAAACAAAAACCCAAAACAAAACAACAAAAAACCAAGGAGGGGTGGGGGGGGAAAAGCAGCTTGCACATCTCCATTGGAGCCAAACCCAGATGTTTTTCTCCCTTATTAAAATTTCTACTAAAAATACTCCCAACTTTACAGTTCTTGAATCATTGGAAATGGTTTGCAGATGAAGTCATCAGGCTCTTTTTGTTATTATCCATCTACCCCTGTGCTTTCTGGGAACTCTCTCAGGGTATTCTGGACTCCAGAAATGACCTGTAGAGGGAACAAATCAAGGACTTTATTTTTTCTTAAGTGCTGATTTTTTTTTTTTTTTCAATCCACAAACGATTTGGAATTTGCTAAATTAAGCTGAGCTCTCTGAAAACATACTCCTGTAAAGTCGATACATAGAGCAATGAGAAGAAAGGGAGGACAATGCATGAATCAAAATGCAAATGCTTTATGGAAGTGAAGAAATAGCAGAGAATCCTAGCAGGGTGAGTTGGAAGGGATCTCTGGAGATCATCTAGTCCAACCTGCCCTCCTAAAGCAGAGTGACCCACAGCAGGTTGCCTGGTGTGACAATGTCCAGGTGAATTTGGAGTCTCTGCAGAGAAGAAGATTCTACAACTTCTCTGGGCAGCCTGCTCCAGGGCTCCAAACCTTTCACAGCAAATAGTCTTCTTCCATTCAGATGGAACCTCCTGGGTTCCAGTTTGTGCCTGTTACCCCTTGTCCTGTGACTGGGCACCACTGAGAAGAGCCCAGCTTCCCCCCCTTTAGCTCTTGCTGAGCACTGAGCAGATCCCCTCTCAGGCTGCTTTTCTCCAGGCTGAACAGGCCCAGGTCTCTCAGCCTTTCCTCCTCACAGAGATACTCCAGGCCCCTCAGCATCTTTGTAGCCTCCACTGGACTCTCTCTAGTAGCTCCCTGTCTCTTTTGAACTGAGGAGCCCAGAACTGAACCCAATATCCATAAATATGGATCACCTTCTTCCCTTTATTAATTTAGTAGGAGGTTTGCTGGGACTGCAGCACTGTGATGAGAGATATCATAGCATCCAAAAATTGTTTCAGTTAGAAAAGATCATCAAATTCAACCATCAACTCAGCACCACCACCATTTGCTTATTAGAGGAGGAGGGTCAGGAAGCAACACTGCTGCTTTGGGGGAAACAAAAAAAAAAGCTGGGGCTTTTCAGTTGGGCTTTTACTGAAGGTCTTGTTGCAAATGAATTTGTGTTGATTTTTCAGGTCAGCCATCAGCTGGGGAACGTGATGGATCTGTTCACCACCAGCCTCTCCCTGGCGGGACTGCAGCCTCCCAGTGACAGACAGATTGATGGCATCGACCTTTTACCTGCCATCTTGCAGGGCAAGCTAATTGACAGGTTAGTTATGAGCCCAGTGCTCCCACCCTTGCCTCCTAACTGAAACAATGCCAAATTCTGCTTTAGGTTTTTCCATCAAGTTTACAGAAATACTTTATTAACTAAATTGCTGCTGCTTTCTTCCTGCTCAGTGAGGTGAGCTTTACTCCATGTGCTAATCTTCTGGTGGAGCAAGCAGAGGTGGGATTTCCTGACATGTGGCATGTTGCCATACTGTGGAGTCTGGGGACAGAGGGAAATGTCAGGGGGTTAGCAGGGATCCCTAGAACAACATATGGCAGGAGGGGAGATAAAAGCCTGAGAACTGTAGCCTGGGTAGGAGAGAATGTATTATTTATGAGTGGGAAAACACCCAAGAGCATGGTGGGTCTGGATAGCCTCAGCTTGGGAGAGGCTGAAGGTAGAGACTGGGCTGCTCTGAGTGAGCTGGGAGACCACCTCCTCCCCACATCCTGATTCTTTGGTTGCTGTTGCAGGAGTCGATTTGTGGGTTAAAGACTTGGGATCTTTATGAGCTGTCAGCTGGTGGGTACAGGCGCTAAGATCTGGCAGCAAATGCTCTGGGCACTCTTGTTGGAGGGATTGGAGGTCAAGGGAGGTCTTGTAGTTGTGATTTTGATGAGGAACTTGGCAGCCTGGGAAATCAGAATGCAAACATTCTTTCTCTGTGAGACAGTGAGGAAACATGTATGTGGAAAACACGTTTCAGCTCTGTGTTAGACATAAAGCTTTGTTCTGTAAAGCTACTTTTGTGCCCACTAAAGCAAGAAGCATGGGGACAGGATTCCCTGAGAGCTCAGGCAGTGGCTCAAACGAAGAGCTGGTCACTCGTACAAAGCCTGGCCCATCTTCACCTTGGAAAGTTTGTGAAGCTCCCTTGTTGCTTTAAAAGAGAATTTCAGTGCTGTCACCACCTCCTTGGGACTGGTGCCCTTTGTGTTACTGTATCAGTCGCTTGGGGTGCATCATGGGAATCACAGAATGCTTTAGGTCACAAGGGATCTTAAAGATTATCTGGCCCACCCCCCTGCAGTCAACAGAGACATTTGCAACTACATCAGGTTACTCAGAGCCCCAGCCTGACTTGGAATGGTCCCAGGGATGGGGCATCTCCCAGTTCTCAGGACAACCTGGGCTGGTGTCTCACTACCCTCAGTGGAAAACACTTCTTCCTTCTATCCAGTCTGTATCTCCTTCTTTCAGTTCAAACCCATCACCTCTTGTTCTGTCACAACAGGCCCTGCTCAGAAGTCTGTCCTCAGCTTTCTGATCAGCCCCTGCAAGTGCTGAAAAGCCACCAAAAGTTCTCCCTGGAGCCACCTTTTCTCTAGGCTGAACAACCCCAACTTCCTCAGCCTGTCCTCACAGCAGAGGGCTTCCAGCACTCACATCATTGGTGTGCCCTCCTCTGGCCCCACTCCAACAGGTCCCTGCCTCTCCTGGGCTGAGGACTTCAGAGCTGGCTGCAGTACTCTGTGATGCATGGTGCTGAGGGACGTGGTTTAGTGGTGACCTGGCAGTGCTGGGTTAACAGTTGGATTTGATGATCTTAAAAGCCTTTTCCAGCTTCTTTTTCTGTTTTTTTCTTCCTTTTCTTTGTTTTTTTCTTTTCTTTTTTTTTTTTTCCCTTACACCTGACCAGGTTGCAGTTTCCACAGTTCCCAAAAGCTTTCCAGGAGATGCAGTGATTGGATTTTTTTTAAACTTAAAAAAGAAAAAGCAAATGGGGCGAAATTAGCAAATAGGGACCATCAGCATTGTGACTAGAAGCAGGAATCCTCCTCTCTGAAAGGTGGAAAATGTTACTCTTTTAAAGGCAAAAACATAGCCTTCAGTCAAAGGGGCACACAAGAGCTTATCAAATAATGACAGAGGTGACTGGTGTACTTTGTGACATATTTGTTTAGGCTTTTGTTAATGGGGCAGGCTTAGATCAGATCCTGCCCTTTGGCAGCTCTCTCAAACCACTTTTATTTCACCAGCATTTCAGGTGCATGATTGGGCTCTGCTGGCAGCGGCTCTGCCCCTTTGTTCAGGGCAGTTCCTGGTGACAAAGGACAAAGAGTCATTGTTTGTGCAAAGATACTACAGTGAAGGCTATGATTTTAAAACAGAAGAGATCTAGAGCCACTCTTGTCATTCAGACATGGATATTTTAATCTTATCATGCATTTGGGGATGATTTTTTTCAAGGTGGTATCACCAGAGAGAGGAGTTTTTGCTGAGTGGCATCTCTGAGCAGAAGACAAAGATATATGTGCCCTTCTGAGAGTGACAAACAGCTTCACCATCTTCCCCTGTCAGCAGCTTGAAACAACTAGAGAGAAGAGCTGACTAGGTCTGTGTCATGAGCTGCACCAACAAATCCAACCTCTCCCCTGCAGATAGTCCCTTTCAGTAAAATGTTGTCCTGTTCCCTCAAAAACCAAGAGAGTGTTCTTGGAAAAATGAGCAGGAGCATTGTTTGGGATGCCCAGGGCAGGAGTTGTGCCTGTGCATGGAGGCAGTCTAAACTGTAGAGTCAGAAGATGGTTTTGTTTGGAATAGACCTCAAATATCATCTAGTTCAGCGACACCTCCTGCTAGCCCAGGTTGCTCAAGGCCACATCCAACCTGGCTTTCAGCACATTGAGGCTTGGAGCCTCCACAGCTGCTTTGGGCAACCTGTTCCAGTGCCTCACCACCCTCATGGGAAAGAATTTCTTCCTAATGACTAATGTAAATCCAGCTTCTTCTAGTTTGAAGCCATCACCCCCTGTCCTGTCACAAATGCTCCCAAAATTGCAAAAATGCATTTCCCAAGTGGATTTTTAATTAGGAAAACCTCTGGGAAAAAATTACAGTTTTCAGTAGTATGTTTAGATGATGCAAAGGGAGATTTGGGGGAGGGAGAAGGGGGGTGGGAATGGACGAGTCAAAAATAAAGCCTGTCTGGCTGCCAGGTTTTACCAGATGGAGTTCTTCTGAGCTGTCAACCAGAGCAGGCCAGCATCTGGTGTCCTCCCTGGCCACCCTGTCCTTGTAACACTAACAGCACATAGCTTGGTGCTGCCTTCAAGAGGAGGTTAAGCACCAGAGAGTCTGTGAATCCTTGTTTCTCT
Organism: Ramphastos sulfuratus; assembly: GCA_013399055.1. Lineage (NCBI taxonomy): Eukaryota > Metazoa > Chordata > Aves > Piciformes > Ramphastidae > Ramphastos > Ramphastos sulfuratus. Next base: position 109,590 of record WBNM01012581.1, read on the forward strand.
CTCTCCCTCTCACACGCTTCGGAGCCATTTGGTGTTTAAATCGGCACGCTCTGTAGGAAATAACAGGGGCTGAGAGTTCAAGGATTAACAATCACTGGCAGCCACGCTGTATAATGTTGCATTCTTGTGCCCTGTGAGCTCTCAACTTGATGAACACTTGAAAAGAATGTTAATTGAAAACCTTGCAGTGGAGGCTACGAGGAGGCAGCCTGTTTCTGACTGATAGCCGAATCGGAAGCCAGACGCCATTAAAGTGTTTGTCTCCCTTATCAGCGAGGTGGCTCTGGTGGTGGCTGCCTGAGCCCAGCGTGCTGCCATGGCTCATGCACTCAGAGAATCACTAAGGATGGAAAAGACCTCCAAGATCATCAAGTCCAACCATTAAGCTAGCACTGCCAGGTCACCACTGAACTGTGTCCCTTGGCAGCATATCTCCATGGCTTTGAAATCCTTCCAGGGATGGGGACTCCAAGCCTTGACAACCCTTTTGGGGAAGAAATTGTTCCTCACGTCCAACCTAAACCTCCCCTGCTGCAACTTGAGGCTGGTGCCTCTTCTCCTGTCACTTGTTCCTTAGAAGAACCTGACCCCCACCTGGCTCAAGCCTCCTTTTAGGGAGTTGTAGAGAGCCAGAGGTCTCTTTCTTTTCTCCAGGCTGATCAAGCCCAGTTCCCTCATCCACTCCTCACAAGACTCACGCAGCTTTGCTCTCCTCAGGCCCATATTCTACTATCGTGGCAACGAGATGATGGCGGTGAGAGTCGGGATTTACAAAGCTCACTACTGGACCTGGAGCAACTCCTGGGAGGAGTACAGCAAGGTAATAGGACCTCAACCTGCACCCTGCTCCTGTTCATTCTCCTGGGGAAGAATAACCCTCTTAAGGAGAGGTCGAAATTGGGGAATGTCACTGCGCACTCCTAAGCCAGCCTTCTAGTTACTGCTGCTTCATAGCTACCAGATTTGCTGCAAAATGTGAGGGAAGTGGTGGCACAGCATCCCTCTGCTGAAAGCTAAGCTAAAAGAGGAAGATTTAGACTGAATAGAAGGATGAAATATTTTCCAGTGAGGGTGGTGAGACCAGGGCCCACCAGAGAGGTGGAGGATGCCTTATCCCTGGAACCATTCCAGGTCAGGTTGTCTGGGGCTCTGAGCAACCTACTCTAGTTACAGATGTCCCTGCTGACTGTGTGAGTTTGGCCTAAGTGACCTTTAAAGGTCCCTTTCAACCCCCAGTTGGAGAGAAGCAGAGGACAATGAGCAAAATTGTAGTTGTTCTGATGGATTCTCCCTTTAAGCATCACTTAATGCCTTTTATTATTAAGTATACTTTTTTGTGTTAAGCATCTGTCCTTGCTGAATTCCAAGCTTTTATGTGTACCCTTACAAAGTTTGGAGTCTGGTGTCATACTGATCATGGATCTCAGAATTTCTGGTAAAAGAGATCTAGTGCCCTGAATGATTTCAGTGGAATAGGGATGGGTTTGTTATTCTATTGTGGGTTTTTTATTTTCTTTGAGAGGGAAAAGGAAAGCCATGGGAACTGCACAGTGGATAGAACAGTTGTTGGGAGCAGCAGAGTGTGTGTGTTTCATCTGATGTCAGCTCTTTTGTGTGGTTGTATCACACTATAAGATGTTTATTGCCCAGCATAGGGCAAAAGGCAATGGACACAAACTGGAACCCAGGAGGTTCTGTCTGAACAGGAGAAGAAAATTCTTTTCTGTGAGGCTACTGGAGCCCTGGATCAGGCTGCCCAGAGAGGTTGTGGAATCTCCTCTGCAGAGATTCCACAACCACTTGGACATTGTGATCCTGGGCAGCCTGTGGGTGACCCTACTAAACCAGGGGCGTTGGACCAGATGATCTCCAGAGGTCCCTTCCAACCCCCACTGTGCTGGAATTCTGCGCTGTACGTTTTACTTGCCAAATGGGCACAGCTTTTGTAATTTCCTGGCTGATCTTCTCACAACTGCATGTTAAACACTGTTATTTTTATTTATTTGTGTCTTCCTTGCCTCAGACTTGGGGGCTAGACTCTGGGGTGTTTCTGGAATGGCAAGTTCACACATGTGCCTTGCTTATGATACCTTCAGACAGGAACTAAATGCATTATGGCACAGCTCTCAGCAGTGGTGACAGCAGGCTGGTATCGGGGAGGGATTGTTCATATGATTCCATTTTTTATTATGTCTTTGTTGTTGTTGTTTTTTTAACTTATGGTGGGTCCTCAAGGCATCACAGGTGCAGAAGTAAGTACTGGTGACATTTGTGGATATAAAAGTACATAGTTTCTTTCATTGGGATGTCCTGGGGGTGAGAAGGAAACATCAGCTCCAAGGGAGTCATTTACATTCAGGGCTGTAAATATGTGCAGTCATCTTTTGAAGTCTGTAGCGCTCCAGGAGTCAAAGTTTCTGTTTTACACCAAGAAAGAAAGAAAAGAAAGTTGGCTCCAGAAGTGCACTCTCTGTCTCAGTGCTCGTTCTGCACAGCTGAGATGAGATAATGTATGTGTCTAGGTTAGTGTGGGCATAAGTGATCTGTCACATAGAATGCACTGAGTTGGAAGGGAGCTCTGGAGGTCATCTGAGTCCAACCCACCTGCAGTTAAGCAGGGACATCCCCAACTAGATGAGGTTGCTCAGAGCCCCATCAATCAAGCCTGACCTTGAACGTCTCTAGGGATGGAGCCTCCACCACCTCCCTGGCAACCTGTTCTAGGGTTCTGCCACCCTCATAGTGAAGGACTTCCAACATCTAATCTAAATCTACTCTTCTCTAGTTTAAAGCCATTGCCCCTTGTCCTAGTGCTACAGGACAACACAAACAGTCCCTCCCCAGATTTCTTCAAGGCCAGGTGGGATGAGGCCTTGAGTGACCTGTACTAGTGGGAGGTGTCCCTGCCTATGGCAGGGGGTTGGAACTAGATCCTTGAGGTCCCTTCCAACCTTACCATTCTATGATTCTTGTAGGTCCCACTCAGGTACTGGAAGGCTGCTCTAAGGTCTCCACAGACCCTTCTCTTAACCAGGCTACAACCTCAACTCTCTCAGCTCATCTTCATAGGAGAGGTGCACATAGGAGAGGTCAGAGAATCATTAAGGTTGGAAAAGACCTCCAAGATTATCAAGTCCAACCATTAACCCAGCAGTGCCAGGTCACCACTAAACCATGTCCCTCAGCTCCCCATCTACATGGCTTTGAAACCCTTCCAGAGATGGGGACTCCACCACTGCCCTGGGCTTGCAGTGAGTGGGATTTTCCCTACGTAAGCAGCACATGGAGCTTGTATGTGCATGTTGTAGGGACACCCACATGCTTCCATGAGTGCGCTCAGCAGCCTGTGCCTGGAAGACCATGCCACACCATGGTCACATAAGCAGAGAGACACACTTGCATACCTAGCTGGGCAATAAACAAACATCAGCACTGATCCAAAGTTGCTTGTGTCTGAGTGTGTGTGTAGCAGTGATAATGGGCACCAGTTACTCATTTCAAAGGCTCTCCTCCTGCGAGCAACGGCAGTCGTGCAATTAAGGCATGTTTATTCCTTTCTAAGTCTTTGTTTAAGGACTGTCTGATAAAAGTCAGCAATTCCACTGTACATCAAAGGGGTGATTAAAAATTCACTGGCTTTCCTGCCACTTGCATCACATATGGTTGGTGTGGGTAAAACTGAAGCACTGTGGTGGGCACAGCAGCCATTAACCAACATGCCAAGGAAGCTGAGGCTGAGGTTTGTTCCAATTACTCCTCTCGTCAGACCCCACCTGCAGTNGAGCCACTAATGACTTTCAAGTTTTAAACAAGAAATAAATCAATGCAGCACAGTTCCACAGCTCTGTGAGTCCTGGTTTAGGAGGTTTGGAATCTCAGCTGGTGATACAGTCACCTCTTTCAGGGGCTGGTGTTCTCAGCTGTATCGAAGTCCAAAGGGCCAATTTGTTTGCTAATTTAATTTGAAAAATAAAATACACACAGGTCTGTGGCATTAGGAATTCTGACTGTTGTTGGCAAGTTTGCTGCTCAATAATTTTGATTTGCCATCCTGCTAGAACTTCATCTGATAGGGCCTTGTTAATTGTATGATCTGTAGCACGGTTGGATGTGATGATCTTAAAGATCACAGAATCTCAGCATGGTGAGGGGTGGAAGGGACCTCTAGAGATCATTGAGTCCAACTGCCCTGCTGAAGCAGGGTCACCCACAGCAGTTTGCACAGGATCACAATAGTCAGGTAGGTTTGGAATCTCTGCAGAGAAGGAGACTCCACAACCTCTCTGGGCAGACTACTCCAGGGCTTTGGCATCCTCACAGCAAAGAAGTTTCTCCTTCTGTTCAAATGGAACCTCCCGGGTTCCAGTTTGTACCTCTTGACTTGTGCCAAGGAACAAGTTCTTTACCATGAGGGTGGTGGGACACTGAAATGGCTTGCTCAGGGAAGTGGTTGGGACCCCATGCCCGAAGATATTTAAGGTGAGGCTCAACAGGGCTCTGGACAACCTGATGTAGTTGAGGATGCCCCTGCTGACTTCAGAGGGGGCTGGAACTAGATGACCTTTAGAAATCCCTTCCAACCCAAACCATTCTATGAATCTGTGATTCTATGATTCTATAATCTTGGGTTTGGGGATTGCCTAGAAAGAATGTGGGCAATTTGGGGCCTCAAACCTGCAAAGCTCTGCCTTTGAATGTGGCCTAAGTTAGTTAAGTAATAAACTGCATACAGATAAATAAAAACGTACCCGAGAGAAGCAGCTTCCAGAAAGTGAAGGCTGGGAAAGCAGAGCAGGGATCTGAATGCTCCTCTCCATATGGCACTTGGAATATTTACACTGGAAAGATCCCACACAGACAGCACACAGGTTTACAGTCATCTTAGGCTCCCAGGACATTAACATGCCCTTACTGGTTTGCAGCCTCTGCCGTATGGCCTGGGATTAAAATGTGTCATCTTTCACAGAGATGAAGTGTGCTGCTCTCTTCTTCCTGGATGCTTTTGTGTTTTTTCCCCTTTTTTTTTTTTTTTTTAAGATTCTTTGTTTTTTAACCCCCAAGCAATTTTTTTTTTCTAGTCTGACTCCTCCAATAAACTTCTGTAATGCTGGAGGATACCTTGATGATCTCTTTTTCTGCTGGCTTGACTTGATTACTGAGGTAACTCACGTTCCTGAAGGGTTAGTCTCTTGGAAACATAAAGAGAAGGCTTACTTAAGTGGCAGGAAGCTTTCTGTGGGACATTTTTCCTCTGGATTGCTTATTTGGGTCTGTTTATCTGGCTTCCATCTCCTTTCATATAGGTAGCTCATGTTTAGATAGTTTGACATTCAAGAGAATCATAGAATGATTTGGGTTGGAAGGGTCCTTCAAAGGTCACCCAGTTCAAGCCCCCTCTGCAGTCATCAGGGACATCCTCCACTAGGCCAGGTTGCCCAGAGCCCTGTTAAGCCTCACCTTGAATATTTCCAGGCATGGGGCCCCAATCACCTCCCATGGCAACTGATTCCAGTGTTCCACCACCCTCATTGTAAAGAATTTCTTCCTAATATCTAATCTAAATCTGCTCTTCTCTAGAGGTGATAAATGGAACAGAGATAGGTGAAAGGAAGCTTTACCTAAAGAAAAAGATTTTTAAATGCTAAAAGATTTTAAAATAGTTTGATGGAGGGAGAGAGGTCTTCACCTTGCTTCTTGTTCAGAAGGGGAGAACTGAAAAGGGGGGAAATGAGTGTTCCCTGTGGATTTATCTGAGTAGCCAGTATGACATAGAAGCACAGAATTGTCTAGGCTGGAAAAGACCTTAAAGATCATCCAACTTCAACCAGCACTGCCAGGTCACCTTTAAACCATGCCTCTCAGAACCACTTAGGCCATACCTTGACAACCCTCAAGGGGAAGAAATTGTTCCCCATATTCAACTTAAACCTTCCTTGGGGCAATGTGAGTCCATTTCCTCCTGTCTTACTGCTTGTTCTTTGGGAGAAGAGACCAAGCCCCACCTGGCTCCAACTTCCTTTCAGGGAGTTGTAGAGAGCCAGAAGGTCTCCCCTCAGCCTCCTTGCCTTCTGGCTGAACAATCCCAGTCCCCTCAGCTGCTCCTCACAAGACTTGTCAATGAAACCCTTCACCAGCTTCATTGCCCTTCTCTGGACCTGCTCCAGCACCTCAGTGTCCTTTTTGGAGTGAAGCTGAACCCAGCATTAGAGGTGTGGCCTCTCCATTACCTGGCTCAGGGGGATGATCCCTGCCCTGGTCCTGACAGTCACATTATTGCTAGTCCAAGCCAGGATGCTGGTGGCCTTCTTGGCCACCTGGGCACATACTGACTCATCTTCATCCAGCTGTCGATGAACATCCCCAAGTCCTTTTCCACTGGGCAGTTTCCAGCTGCTCTACCTCAAGCCTGAGGCATTCATAGGATGATTGTGACCCAAGTTCAGGACCTTGCACTTGGCCTTGATCCTTCAGGAGTTGCCTTATGTAATGGTTTGTCGGGGAGGCAGGAGTCTGAGCTAGCAGGAGAGATTAAATTCCCTTCTCTTTGCCTGCCACAGAGACTACCCAGCAGAGAATAATTCTTGTGCCCTCTGAGAGCAGTGAGGCAAGAAGGGGAAAAAAATAATTAGGAAGAAAATGTGGAATACACCCTTTGGTTGGACATCAACCTTTTTTGCTGTCAGCTGAGTATCCTGTTAGTGGTCTTCAGTGGTTCCATGAGAGCTCCTGTGTCTTTAAATGATTGCTGTGGGTGCCTGCCAGCAGCCCCTATTGTTTTAGTGTGAAATGCCAAAGGGGTTATTCCTGTCTGATTGCCCTTCTCCTCCACGGGAGGAGATCGATAAAGCCTCTGCTGTGAAGGGGGGGATGTGAAGTCAAGTAGAACCTTGCAAATAATGGCATTTGATTGTGGCCCTCTGAGCATATGAGGTAGCCATTGATCGCTTCTGCTTGAGAGCTACTGGAGGCTGGCTGATCTGCCCATCTTCTGGGGGCTCTTCCAGGCAGTTAACACATTAGAAGCAATTTTTGTTCAAGGAGGTTGAAGCTTGGAAAGTCACACTTCAGGTGTCTGCCCATTCAGAGGAGGGCCATGAAGGTGATCCAAGAGGTGGAATGTCTGCGCTGTGAGGACAGGCTGAGAGAGTTGAGGTTGTTCAGTCTGGAGAAGGCTCCAGAGAGACCTTAGAGTGGCCTTCCAGTGTTTGAAGGGGCTACAGGAGAGCTGGAGAGGCACTCATTACAAATGCATGGAGTGACAGGGTGAGGGGTGATGGCTTCAGACTGGAAGAAGCTGGATTTAGATAAGATGTTAGGAAGAAATTCTTCCCTGTGAGGGTGGTGAGACACTGGAACAGGTTGCCCAGAGCAGCTGCGGAAGCTCGAAGCCTGAACTATTCAAAGACGTGGCCAGCAGGGCAAGGGAGGTGATTCTTCCCTTTACTCTGCTCTCATCAGACCCCATCTGGAGTACTGTGTGCAGTTCTGGAGCCCCCAGCACAGGAAGGACATGGAACTGTTGGAGTGGGTCCAGAGGAGGCCATGAAGATGATCAGAGGGCTGCAGCAGCTCTTCTATGAGGGCAGGCTGAGAGAGTTGGGGCTCTGCAGCCTGGAGAAGAGAAGGCTTTGAGGAGACCTTAGAGTAGCCTTCCAGTATCTGAAGGGGGCCTACAGGAAGGCTGGGGAGGGACTATTGACAAGGTCTTGCAATGACAGGACAAGGGGCAATGGGTTTAAACTGGCAGAGGGGAGATTTAGACTGGATGTTAGGAGGAAGTTCTTTGCAGTGAGGGTGGTGAGACACTGGCACAGGTTGCCCATGGAGGTTGTGGCTGCTCCCTCCCTGGAGGTGTTCAAGGCCAGGTTGGAGGAGGCCTTGAGTGAGCTGTACTAGTGGGAGGTGTCCCTGTCTATGGCAGGAGGTTGGAACTAGATGATACTTGAGGTCCCTTCCAACCTTACCATTCTGTGATTCTATTAGACAGGTTGTATGGGCCTTGAGCAACCTGTTCTAGCAGGAGGTGTCACTGTCCATGGCAGGGTGTTTGGACTAGGTGATCTTTAAGGTCCCTTCCAACCCAAAGCAGACTGTGATTTCATGACTCTCAGAGCTCCGGTTTGGGCAGCTTTGGCTGGCCAGGAGAGCAGGAACAACCATTTACTGGTGCTGTGACAAACAGCAAGAAGCAACATTCCTGGCTTCAGTCAACTGCTGTTCTTTTTCTCCTTCCAACATTAATCCAGTTTTGCTTCTCTGGCTTTCGTGTGGTGGAATGAGGATACATGGCCAGGAGATAGAGCCCAGATTTGCTGCACCACTACCAAAATCTGCAGCCACTTGTCAGGTCAGAAGGATCTGGGCTAGTGCCAGGGCAACGAATTGCCAGAGGGCTCACGTTAACACAAGTGGTGATTCCATCACTTGGCACAGAGCCCGAGCTGACAACCAACTCTATTTGTCTCATGTCTCTATTGACAGAGCATCTGTGGTCCATTTGCTCTGGAAATTAAAGCATAAGCTGTGCAACCAACAACCACCAGCTCTTCAGTAGGGAAAAACAATCCAGGTTACACTCTTGCTGGGGAGCAGGGTAGAAAGTTGTGCTTGCTGAAGGGCTTATCTGATGGAGTTATGAAAAAAAAAAAAAAAAGGATTGCTGGAAAGAAAAACAGAAGATGGCTGTATCCTGGGCTATATCAAAAAATTCATGGGCATCAGGTCAAGGGAGGTGATTCTGCCCCTCTGCTCTGCTCTTGTGAGACCCCACGTAGAGTACTGCATCCAGCTCTGGAGCCTCCAGCACAAGAAGGAGATGGGTGTGTTGGAGAGTGTCCAGAAGAAGGCCACAAAGGCGATAGAGGGCTAGAGCCACCTCTCCTACGAGGATACAATGAGGGAGTTGGGTCTGTTCAGCCTGAAGAGAGAAGGGTCTGTGGAGACCTTATAGTGGCCTCCCAGACCTGAAGAGGGCTCCAGGAAAGCTGGAGGAGGAGTTCTTATAAAGACATGTGATGATAGGAGAAGGAGCAATGGTTTGAACTTAGAGCAGGATAGATTGAGATTGGGCATTAGGAAGTTCTTTACTATTAGAGTGGTGAGACAGTGGACCAGGTTGCTCAGAGAAATTGTGGATGCCTCAACCCTGGAAGTGTTTAAGACCAGGCTGGATCAGACTTTGAGCAACCTGGTCTAGTGGGAGGTGTCCCTGCCCAAGGCAGGGCAGTTGGAACTCAGTGATCTGTGAAGGTCCTTTCCAACTCAAGCCATCCTACAATTCTAGGAATGTCTGTTGCAGCAACCAGGTCTGTGCAGTGTTGCAAACCCTGAGCTTGGTGCAAGAGGCCGGGTGCAGGAGCTGAGCTATTTCTGGTTACCATCTGATGCTCTTTTATGGGCTCCATTAGAAGGGACAGAGCTGACCTTCATGCTTCTGTAACTGAGGGGAAAAGCTCCAAGAATTTGCTTAAACACAGGGAGTGACCTTTCTACTTTGATCAGGGTTACTTTTAAACATGCAAATCCCCTTGGATAGCACACAGGGTCACGTATTCTGCACGTGCTTTAACTGGTTATTGATCCCCTGAGTATTGTTATTAACAGTGTGACAAGTAAATAGCTTAAAGGAAATAATGGCAGTTGAAGTGGTGGTTGATTTGGGGTTTGTTGTCCAGGTGGACAGAGCAGGCAGAACTACCTCTTTGCTCTTCTCCACCTGCAGTGCTGGGTCCAGCTCTGGAGTCCTCAGCACAGGAGAGGATGTGTTCATGTGCAGCATGATGTGGGTGTACCTGTGTTAGCAAGGCTAGATGGTCTACAGAGGTCCTTTCCAACTACTATTTTATGATAACACAGCTTTATTTTGGGGTGAAGTTGCCATCTTGTTGGCAATGCCAGGGAGATGAAGCTGGCCCCTGGCAACAGAACTGGGGAGAATGACACTACAGCCCGTGGAACAATGTGGCTTTTGCTGCAGCTGAGAGCCTGGCACATCTGCATTTAGAATCCTAGAATTCTTTTAGTTGGAAGAGACCTTTCAGATCATCAAGTCATTTATTAAAGCCTGAAGTGTTCATGGGGTATGTGGAACACATGCTCAACTCAGGCCTTTACAAGAAAAAAGAAGTTGTGTTTAATGAAGAGCAAGAAGTGGTCCAAAATGGTGACATGATTTAAGATGATTACCTTCCTCACACAACCTGTCGTCCTGCAACCTGCTTGAGGTAGCAGAACTGGAGGGCAGCTCCTGCTCTTCCATCCCTGAACTTCCTCAGAAGGTCTGGCACATTCATCTGCCCCAGCTCCAGTATTGCACATGACCAAATTTTCACCCTTTCCAAGCAACTGGAGGCATCATCCAGATGCTCCAAAGTGTGGATTGTTCTGTCTTTAATACCACTCCAATCTCAAGCAGATTTAATTGATACTGGCTTTGCTCCAGCAAAACAAAGCAACCCAGACTTGGAGATTCCAGAGTTTCAGTTCCCTGGCACAGCTGATTTTTTTTTTTTCACCTGGAGAAGTGAAAATGGTTTGACTTCCAGAGCTGAATGAGACAAGAGTTGTGGAGGATAAGTTCAATATTCCTCTCTGTCAAAGGGACAGAAGTCTCCTTGAGCTGTGTCTGTCATCTCTTGCAGGACAATGCCTCGATCAGGGGGTTGAGGATGGAATTTTTACCTCTGTTGTTAATGGGCAGATAGAAAATATTTGAAACTCTCTCTGTAGGCTGAATATTTGCAGTCACCACAGTACATAAAAAATAATAATAGTCAGGTTTATTTGTGGAGATAAAGTCCAAAGGGCTAAGAAATTGAAAGGGTGGTTTCAGCCATATTTTAAAGAGAGTTATTTATCAATGTCATAGAGCAGAATGCTGGAGATTTATATTTATTTTATTTTTCCTCCAGTAGACTACTTCTGAAGAGGGCCTTGAGTGCTTAGATTAGACAGACAGTTGTTGGCTATTGGCATCAGGCAAGTTGTCCCAACATTCTTTTTTTTTTTTTTTTTTCCTGAGATTCTCTGGGCTGAAGCATCAGCTACAAGGATTTTACAAGAAACAAAAGATAAAATGTAAACAGAGCAGCATATAAACAAATACCCACCAGGCTAAAATCTCCCCTCACGCTAAAGCGTTTGCAACTGAAGAGCATTGTAGCAATTAGCAGGCTCTTAATTAAATTGCTTGTTTGATTTGCATCCAAATTCTAATTTGGATGTTATGTGGGCTTTGATACCTTTTCATTAGCTGGTCCTTTTGAGGAAGGGGGAAAAAAAAAAAAAAAACAAAAACAAAACCAAACCAACAAGAGCAATCTCTTTTTATTTTTTTTTTTTTTTTAATCCACTGTGTGTTTGGGAGGCCTTTGGCATCACAAGGTGGCAAGGTCAATCATTTCTGTATCCATTTAGAGGCCATTATTGGTAGGTCACTACAACCTATCAAGCAACTCTCTTATTTTTCCAGTCAGTGATTCAGAAATCTATAGCTGGGTGCAGATAAATGGGATTTCATGGGCTTCTAAACTTCTTGCTTTATTGAAAAGCAGAATATTAACTGCTCCACTGACCAGCTGTCCATTAAAACCGGGGGATATTTTTAGCAAATTGTTTGCCAATCAAATCCTACCAACATCTGTAGAGAGAGCCCTTTCAGCCAGCTTGCTTTATAAGCAAATCCAAAGCTGCTTTCCCAACTCCATTGAAATATTTCCCATTTACCTTCTCGCCATGTCTCTGTCCCTGTCTCGGGGCGTTGGGAGCTATTGTGAGGAGCGCAGCGTGGGAGCTGGGATTCTAAACCCCAGCTTTAACAAGTCCATTTGGGGCTAGTCCTCGGTCTGCAGGGCTCCCTGCTTTATTGGCTCCTGGCTCAAATCAGTGCTTTGCATGTTTTGCTTATTCCCAGGGTTTAAATGGGTTCTGTCAGCCCTCAGGTCTGCAGTCCAGGCTCTAGGTGACCTGGCTAATAATCGGCTGGGCTTTGGGAGCTGCAGGCTGGCACAGTGTGCAAGGGCAGACGAAGAGAGCTTGCTGCTCTGGACCTGTGAGCAGGCAGCTCACTCTGTCCCTCAGGAGCCAGTGAGTTCTTTAACCCATTGCTGCTTGCAAAGGGAGAGTCTCAGGGCTTGTGCTCTTCGTAGACACTGCTGGGAACATCCCAGTTCCTGACCCCACAGACCAGTGACAGGAATGTCTCCAGACTAAATTCAGTCCTTTCAGCCCCACTGCTATTCCCAAGTGAGTGCCTCAATACCAGCTTGCTGTGGATCAGGTCAAGAAGTGCACTCCTTTCACAGAATCCCAGCATGGTGGGAGTTGAAAGGGACCTCTGGAGATCATCCAGGTCCGACTCCCCCACTAGGGAGGGTCACCTACAGCAGGCTGCGCAGGATCACAATGTCCAACTGGGTTTGGAATCTCTCGGGGAAAGGAGACTCCACAACCTCTCTGGGCAGCCTGCTCCAGGGCTACAGCACCCTCACACCAAAGAAGCTTCTCCTCCTGTTCAGGTGGAACCTCCTGGGTTTCAGTTTGTGCCCACTGGCCCTTCGTTGGGCACCGCTGAGAAGGGTCTGGCCCCTTGCTCTTGCCCACACCCTGTAGCTCTTGCTGAGCATTGAGCAGATCCCCTCTCAGGCTGGTCTTCTCCAGGCTAAACAGCCCCAGGTCTCTCAGTCTTTCTCCCCTCACAGAGGTGCTCCAGGCCCCTCAGCATCTTTGTAGCCTTCACTAGACTATTTCCCCTCAGCCTGCTGTCCACACTCTTCTGAATGCACCCCAGGAGACCATTTGCCTTCTTGGCCATGAGGGCATGTTGCTGACTGACAAGGAGCTTGTTGTCCGCCAGCAGTCCCAGGTCCTTCTCAGAGCTACTTTGTAGCAGGTCAGCCCTGATCCATACTGGTACAGGAAGTTATTCCTCCCCAGCTGCAGGACTCTACACTTGCCCTGGTTGAAGTTCATGAGGTTCCCATATGCCCAGCTCTCCAGACTTCTTTAAAATTAATCAAATTTGCTTCATTCTTCAGTGAAACATCCTTCAGAACTAGAGTCAGGGGCTGGCAAGCTGAGTTTTCAGGGAGGCTACCAGGCACCCATTGCCTTTCAGGTTGCTGCCTCTTGGTATGCCTGGATAATTCCCTGGAACTATTGCTTTTAGATCAGAACTGCCAAGTGATCTGATCTGATCTGATCCTCTCTGTGTATTTCAGCCATAGGAACCAAAAAAAGATGCTTTCCACGTGGCTAATTTTTTTGATTCAGTGCTTTCCCCTCTTTGTCTTTTGTTTTGCTATTTCATTAGAATGAATATTTTATAGGGATTACTTTTTTATAAGGCAGGAATGTGAGGCCTGCTCCTGCCTGATTTCAGAGCAACACCAACGTTGTCACCTTATTTTACCCACTCAGATCAGAATCTGTTTTGCAGACTAAAGTGCACTCTTGGTTTGAAATGATCCTGGGGTTTGTGGCTATAGTGGAACAAGATGCAGAAGAAAGTGGCATCGACTAAAATTTTGCACCTTCCCTGCCTCACCCTTGATGACCTTTCTCTTCTTCACCACAGGGCATCAATTTCTGTCCTGGCCAGAATGTCTCTGGAGTGACAACACACACAAAGGAGGAGCACACAACTCTGCCACTGCTTTTCCACCTGGGAAGGGACCCTGGGGAGAAGTACCCACTAAGGTGAGCCAGTTAACTCAGCTTCATAGGATTCTTTGGCCCGTTTCTTGCAGACTAGTCCAGAAAGCCATTGCTGGTGAAAACAGTGACAAGAGAGGAACAAACCTTCATTTTTGATGGTGCATATGGCCATGGTTTGACTCAGTGTTCTGTGTGTTACAACCCCTGGTGAAGGAGACAAAATGTTTTTGGTCAGAACAGGACAGAGTGCAGGGCAGCTGTGGAACAAAGCAGTGGTGCTGGTGAGGGTATGTGTTGGAGTTGTGATTCTCTGTGTGTCTTGGGGTCAGGGAAGAAACATCTTGTGATCTGTGCAGTGGTTTTCCTCCTTCTGTTGGAATCTGTGGAAGGCAAACATGGTAGCTTTCCCATCTCCTCCCCGCTGCTGAAGGGGCTTCTCCAAAGGCTCTGTAGCAAGAGGACTTTCTGCTCAATCCTCTTCCACCCTTGAACTCTCCCGGCTGTCTGAATCCATTTTCCTATAAGCCTACTCTTGTAACAGTTATCTCCAGCACACACCATGCCCTGAGAGATTTCTGCAAGGATTTATGTAGTCATCAACCAGCACAGCCCACCTATCAACTTCCCACATCCAAAAAAAGCTCCCAAGGTGTCCCCCACTTCCCTCCCTCCCTCTTTTCCTTCTCCTGAATTTTACCCTGCAGCACAACTCTGCAAATGGGGGCAGGCAGAGCAATGGCTTGAACTTGGAAAACATGGAAATAAAGAAAGAGGAAACTTGGTGCTGCTATGGCTGGCAGCACAGAAATGGGTTTGTGCAGCAGCTTTACCAGAGGGATGTTTCCTGAGCTGACAGCACTGCAATTACTCAACTGTTTTAAATAATTGAGTGGCTGCGCTCGCTCCATTACTTACAAAAGAACTGAGCCTGTGCTGTCCACTAAGTGTTTTCACTAGAGGGAGAAGGGGAGGAAAAATATTTCCACTTCTCTCTCACTTAACAGCTGAGGACCCTAGAGGTGTGTTATGCAGGGTGGGAAGCTCTTCAGCTCTTGCTTTCTCTCACATTTCTGCACTAATGAATGCAGCAAACCTGCAGCTCTTGTGTTTTAAATTTGGCTCAGTGAAGCCATGCTGCTAAGCTGGGATTCCAGATGAGACTATGCCATGTTTGGTTTAACAACTGTTTTATTTTAGGAAGGTGAGTGGATAGAAATGGCTGAGGGAATTTGGGTTGTTCAGCCTGGAGAAGAGATGGCCACAGGGAGACCTTCCTGTGGCCTTGCAGGAATCAAAGGACTGATAAGAAAGCTGGAGACAGGCATTCAGCAGGGACTGTTGTGACGGGACAAGGGGTAATGGTTTGGAATGCAAGAGGGAGGTTTAGACTGGATAGAAGGAAGAAATGTTTTCCACTGAGAGTGGTGAGACCCTGGCCCAGGTTTCCCAGGGAGGTGGTAGATGCCCCATCCTTGGAACCATTCCAGGTCAGGTTGTTTAGGGCTCTAAGCAGTATGATCTAGTTGCAGATGTCGCTGCCGACTGCAGAGGGGCTGGGCTAGGTGACCTTTAAAGGTCCTTTCCAACCTAAAGCATTCTATGATTCTATGAAATGATCTTTTTTGTTCCCAAAAAATCAAACCTAACAGGTAGCATTAAGCAAGCACCCTCTGAATTTTGAGGGAGAGAAGCTCTTCCCTAAGCTCTTCCCTATGTCTGTTGGCAGGACACCAGCTTCCCTGTTACTTTGGTGTTCCTTACCACCACCACGGGTCGAGCACTGAAATAAATTCTAGTGGTACATCTGCAATCGTTTCTCATATGGTCCCATTGATTTTTGGATGTTCACAAGCTGTTGCTTTGATTGAATTTTATGGCAAGATTATGACATGATTATGGAAAGCTGTGATGTCGTTTAATATGCAGCCCCTGATAGAAAAGCCTCTTTTTAGTAAATCTTCCTTTCTGCAGCACGTTCTGCTGCTATTGTCTCCTCTCTGGTCACAATGGAAAACTCAGGGGAAGTGGGTCTCCTACATTGAATGAGGTAATTAAATTATCCTCATTTGTGGAGCTGTTAGTGTTGTCTATTTTTATTTAGCTTAATTATCCCCCTTGGCAGACAGCCCGGTGGGAGTCCCGACACTAATGCTTCTCAGAAGGGAATCCAGCATTCTCCTCCTCCAAGCATACATCTGTCTGTCCATGCATGCTGCCTCTGCTTGCTGCATGGAATCAGAGAATCTTTTCAGTTGGAAATGACCTTTAAGATCACTGACTCCAACCATTCTCTAATTCTGCCAAGTCAGGGACTAAACCATGTCCCTCAGTACCACACCTCTGTGGCTTTTAAACACCTTTAGGAATGGAGATTCAACCACCTCCCTGGGCAGCCTGTTCCAGTGTTTGAGAACCCTTTCAGTGAAGTCTCTTCTAATGTCCAACTTAAACCTTCCCTGGTGCAACTTAAGGCCATTTCCTCTCATCCTATTACTTGCAACTAGGGAGAAGAGACCAACCTCCACCTGGCTCCAACCTCCTTTCAGGGAGCTGTAGAGAGGCAGAAGGTCTCCCCTCAGCCTGTCTTCATAGGAGAGCTGCTGCAGCCCTCTGAGCATCTTCGTGGCCTCCTCTGGACCTCATGAGTACCTTTCCCTCTTTTGTGTCATTTACCACTTTGTTAATTTACACTGGATTTCACTGGTTTTCCTGGTGTGAAGCCCCATGCCCTCTTCTCTCCACCTGCTTTTCCTCATCTTTTATTTCATTTATTCCTTATTCCATGCAGCCTGATCTTCTCTATAAAATGGTTTTAATAAGCAGTCATATCTCTTCATTTGCATTAGTTTGGAGTGAGGTCATTTGCAAAACCACCAGGAAGAGGTTTCATTGCAGTGTGAAGGTCAGGCATCACACACACCTCCAGAGAGATTTCCTGCTTAGATGTTTGGGCTCTCTTTGGGACCCTAAGGGAAGCTTGGGGAAGACCTCCTGGCTCTTTACAGCTCCCTGAAAGGAGATTGGAACCAGGCAGGGGTTGGTCTCTTCTCCTAAGGAATAATCAATAGGAGAAGAGAAACCAGCCTCAAGTTGCACCAGGGGAGGTTTAGGTAGGACATGAAGAACAATTCCTTCCCTCTTTAGGATTGCCAAGGCCTCATCCAGGCTGCCCAGGGCAGCGGTGGAGTCCTCATCCCAGGAGGTTTTTACAAACTGTGGAGATGTGGTGCGGAGGGACATGGTTTAGTGGTGCCCTGGCAGTGCTGGGTTAATGGTTGGACTCGATGATCTTGGAGGTCTTTTCCAACCAAAACAATTTTGTGATTCTATGGTAAGGGATCTCTGAGCCAGGGCATCCTAGAAATCAATCAGCTCAGTCAGCAGCAGCAACACTCTTGACTTGCAGGGTGGTTANGCACTTGTGCTCCAGCCCCAAGCTCTGAGTGTGTCCCCAGCCCACGCTGGCCATGCCCCTCCTGTCACCTTCCTGCAGCCCCAGAGTAATAGGATGTATTACAGAGCTCTTTCTCCAGCTAAACCACTCTGGTTCATCATCACGTTGCCAAAATATTGAGAGAAATGTGTGTTGCACCCCTGGTTCATAGCATCATAGAATGGTAAGGTTGGAAGGGACCTCAAAGATCATCTAGTTCCAACCCCCTGCCATAGGCAGGGACACCTCCCACTAGTACAGCTCACTCAAGGCCTCCTCCAACCTGGCCTTGAACACCTCCAGGGAGGGAGCAGCCACAACCTCCCTGGCCAACCTGTGCCAGTGTCTCACCACCCTCACTGCAAAGAATTTCCTCCTAACACCCAGTTTCAATCTCCCCTCTGCCAGTTTAAACCCATTGCCTCTTGTCCTGTCATTGCAAGGCCTTGTAA
Organism: Ramphastos sulfuratus; assembly: GCA_013399055.1. NCBI lineage: Eukaryota > Metazoa > Chordata > Aves > Piciformes > Ramphastidae > Ramphastos > Ramphastos sulfuratus. The sequence continues at coordinate 127,128 of WBNM01012581.1, forward strand.
ATAGTCCCTCCCCAGCCTTCCTGTAGGCCCCCTTCAGATACTGGAAGGCTACTCTAAGGTCTCCTCCAAGCCTTCTCTTCTCCAGGCTGCAGAGCCCCAACTCTCTCAGCCTGTCTTCATAGGAGAGCTGCTGCAGCCCTCTGAGCATCTTCGTGGCCTCCTCTGGACCTCATGAGTACCTTTCCCTCTTTTGTGTCATTTACCACTTTGTTAATTTACACTGGATTTCACTGGTTTTCCTGGTGTGAAGCCCCATGCCCTCTTCTCTCCACCTGCTTTTCCTCATCTTTTATTTCATTTATTCCTTATTCCATGCAGCCTGATCTTCTCTATAAAATGGTTTTAATAAGCAGTCATATCTCTTCATTTGCATTAGTTTGGAGTGAGGTCATTTGCAAAACCACCAGGAAGAGGTTTCATTGCAGTGTGAAGGTCAGGCATCACACACACCTCCAGAGAGATTTCCTGCTTAGATGTTTGGGCTCTCTTTGGGACCCTAAGGGAAGCTTGGGGAAGACCTCCTGGCTCTTTACAGCTCCCTGAAAGGAGATTGGAACCAGGCAGGGGTTGGTCTCTTCTCCTAAGGAATAATCAATAGGAGAAGAGAAACCAGCCTCAAGTTGCACCAGGGGAGGTTTAGGTAGGACATGAAGAACAATTCCTTCCCTCTTTAGGATTGCCAAGGCCTCATCCAGGCTGCCCAGGGCAGCGGTGGAGTCCTCATCCCAGGAGGTTTTTACAAACTGTGGAGATGTGGTGCGGAGGGACATGGTTTAGTGGTGCCCTGGCAGTGCTGGGTTAATGGTTGGACTCGATGATCTTGGAGGTCTTTTCCAACCAAAACAATTTTGTGATTCTATGGTAAGGGATCTCTGAGCCAGGGCATCCTAGAAATCAATCAGCTCAGTCAGCAGCAGCAACACTCTTGACTTGCAGGGTGGTTAACCCTCATGTGAAATGCCTTTGGGTTGTGACACTGTAGACAAGGTCCTGCATGACACCAAGAGGCTTTTCCAAGGCCATGGTTTCAGTTCATCTCGTAAGATGGGGGTTAGCCTTTTCACTCTGCATTGGAGAGCTGGATGCTGAGGGGTCACTGAAGATACAGGTCCTTCAAGATCCAGAAACAGCAGATGAGGCGTTCGGTTCCATTGGTTTCATGGTGAAGCAGGAGAAGTCCTTCCTCTCCCTGAGACAGCTCACTGCATTTCCTGGAGCTTGCCTGCAAACAATATCAGCAAAAGCTTGTCTCCCACAGGAGCACTTTTCAGGCAGTGGAAAAACTGGTCAGGCAATTACAGACAGGTCCTGTCATCATGTTGAGGACACGTCTGGCAGTTCTGAGCCATATGGCACCCTGCACTTATGTTCTCTTCATGTAAAGGCTGTGCATGCATCTCTACCCATGTCTGACTCAGGGAACAGACCCTCCCCACAGGGTTGTGACTGGTTCCTCCTGCTATTGCCCCTCCTGGTTTTGGCTGGACCACCTCCAGCACCCCAGCTGCTGCCAAGGGACATGGTAGTGTTTGCCAATTTGCCTTGAAAGATAATTATTGATATTTCTGGACTGGAACTTCACCCCAGCAATCCAACAGCCTTTGCAGGCTTTGCATTTTGTTTGCATTTTTTATAGCAGTGCCAAAGGTATGTTGAGTTCTCACACTGATGCATCCCCAGCAGTGTGACCAGCAGGTGGAGGGAGGCAGTTCTGCCCTTCGGCTCTGCTCTGCTGAGGCCCCACCTACAGTGCTGGATCCAGCTCTGGAGTCAACAGCACAGGAGATACATGGGCCTGTTGGAACAGGTCCAGAGGAAGTCACAATGATGCAAGTGCTGGAGGCCAGGCTGAGAAAACTGAGGTTGTTCAGCCTGAAGAAGAGAAGGCTCTAGGGAGACCTTCTGGTGGCCTTTCAGTACTTAAATGGCTGATCAGAAAGCTGGGAACCAACTTCTGAGCAGGGCCTGTTGTGACAGGACAAGGAGTGATGGGTTTGAACTAAAAGAGGGAGATTTAGACTGGATAGAAGGGAGAAATTCTTCCGCTGGGAGTGGCGAGACCCCAGCCCAGATTTCCCATAGAGGTGGGAGATGCCCCATCCTTGGAATTGTTGCAGGTCAGGTTGTCTGGGGCTCTGAGCAGCTTGCTCTAGTTGCAGATGTCCCTGCTGACTGCAGGTTGGTTGGACTAGATGATACTTAAGGGTCCCTTCCAACCCAAACCATTCTGTGAGTCCATGTTATTTACATCATCACATCAACAGACTGGATGGAGCAAGGTCCCTCTCCTGTAGTTGTCCTTCAGGATGGACATGCTCAGTGCTGGCATCAGATACATTTATAACCAAGCTCTTATTCCTTCTCTCCTGGAATGAGGACTCTCCTGAGAAGTGCAGGTCCCTGGGACTTCTGAGTCCCATAGGACCAGCTTAACACCTACATGGCTGCAGAATGAGGTGGGGCACAAACGTGGTTGTAGGTAGCGATGAGTCAAAACCAGTATCTGTAGGGGGGCACCTGCAATACCTGGGTATAGATGGGCAAAGTATTTCAGAGGAGTGTGGTTACTGGTAAAAAGTCTTTCTTCTGTTTGCCAAACATGGTGGTGTGATTGCAGTTAGAGAAGTGTCACCGTCTTATCTGGTCCTCGTGGAGTGAGCCATTTGTGTCTTTTGTCATCTAAGAGATTGGTTGTCTAAATCCATGCTGGCTGCAGGATAGAAGATGTCTCTTTTGTATAGCTCTCAACTTTAAAATATCAGTAAGATGATGTGTTAAGCAGCAGAAGCAATTCTGAGCCTTTAGTATTTGATTTCCTCCCCAGATGCCGTTGCTGGGTTGGGTGTAGGGGGTTTGCTTCCTCAGCCTGTGGGGTGCTCTCGTTACCAAATGTATCTGAATGCAGAACTAAAAGATCTGATAGGGCTGCTGCTCTACTGAATCCTCTTCTGTGGGGGGTATGATTTGTCTGCCACACAGGGTCTTGTTTCTCCATTCAAACTGTAGGAGGCAAATGTGGTGGCATTATCTGTTGGTAACATCTTTTATGACCCAAGTCACAGAGAAGTTCATACAAGGCCTTTGCTGAAAGACTTCCCTGCTAGGCAAAAAGGGAAAGCTGGCACAGCTTAAAATACAGCTAAGAAAACACTTGCTCTGCCCTAGAGAGGCCACACCTGGATGACTGGGTCCAGTTCTGGGCTCCCTAATTCAAGAGAAATGGGGAACCACTGGACTAGTGGAAGTTACAGAGATGCTGAGGGGCCTGGAGCATCTCTGTGAGGAGGAAAGGCTGAGAGACCTGGAGGTGTTTAGCCTGGAAAAGAGCAGCCTGAGGGGGGATCTGCTCTGCAACAGCTAAAGGATGGGGGGTAAGAGCAAGAGGTGGTCAAACTCTGCTCAGTGGTGCTCAGCAACAGGACCAGGGGCAACTGGCACAACCTGGAACCCAAGAGGTTCCACCTGAACAGGAGGAGAAACTTCTTCAGTGTGAGGGTGCTGGAGCCCTGGAGCAGGCTGCCCAGAGAAATTGTGGAGTCTCCTTCTCTGGAGAGATTCCAAACCTGCCTGGGCATTATGATGCTGAGCAGCCTACTGTGGGTGACTCTGCTTTAACAGGGGGTTTGGACTAGATGATCTCTAGAGGTCTCTTTCAGCCCCAGCCACACTGCCATTCTGATTTTCTGTGCCTGCAGGATGGAAGTGGAGCTGCAGCACTGCGAGACAAACCCTGCTTCCTCCAAGCATGAGTTTGAGCGTAGGGCACGGTGGGGTTAACAGCAGAGCAGGTTCTGCTGGGGATGTTTGGTGAGGGAGGAGATGGGAACAGCTTGCAAAGGCACAATTACACTAAATGAAGGAAGCCCAGACCACACCTGTGCCTGGGACCCTGTGCTCACAATCCAGCCCTGATTGGATCTCCAGGGACTTCCCGGAGGTAAAGTGTCAATTAGTGTAATGACCCTGGACCTTGTCCACTCCCTCCGCTCATTCGGAGCGCGGAATAATTCGGCATACGCTGGGGGATCTCTTCTTGCAGACTCCTCACAACACCACCTGCTCACCCGCTCCCTCTTCCAGAGCTATTCCCAGCTCTCCTCCTGCAGGAGTGTCGAACTCGAATACAAAATGCAGCATGCCCTGGAGGCAGCCAGGGCTGGATCTTCCTGCAGACAACAATGCCCAGACACCTGTGCAGATCATAGCAGCCAGGTTTGGAAAATGGAATGTTGCCCTCACAGCCCAATCTTGAATCAGGGAAATGATGGGATTCCATGCAAGAGAAGTTCCCAGCTCCACTGAAAAGTGGGATTGATTACCATGAAGTAATTATCCCCATCTTACATATGTGTTAAAGGCAGATTTTGTCTCAAAATGCACTTCTTGCATAGGGATGGAGAAATCTTTAACCCTTAACCTGTATGCAGTCAGTAAATGCTCTGCAGATCACTGCCTGGACATTGGGTCTTGGTGAGCTGATCAGAGGGAGGAATGGGGATCTCCATAGGGCCAAGACAAGGCTATGAAGTTGCTGAGGGGACTGAAACATCTCTGATATGCTCTGGAGCTGATTAGCTTGGAGAAGAGCAGCCTGAGAGGGAATCTGATCAATGCTCAGCAAAAGGTAAAGGGTGGGGGCAAGAGGATGGGGCCAAACTCTTCTCAGTGATGCAAAAGGTGGACAAGGGGCAACAGGCATAAACTGGAATCCAGCAGGTTCCATCTGAACAAAAAAAGAAAGTTTGGTGTGAGGGTGCCGAAGCCCTGGAGCAGGCTGCCCAGAGAGGTTATGTAGTCTCTTTCTCTGGAGAGATTCCAAACCCGCCTGGACATTGTGATCCTGGACACCTTGCTGTGGGTGAGACTGCTTTAGCAGGGGGTTTGGACTAGATGATCTCCAGAGGTGCCTTCAAACCCTCACCATTCTGAAATGCTGTGAAAACCTACCCCCACACCAGCGTGACTTCAATTCCAGTCAGTACCAGTCCCAGGGCTGGCACCATCCTGCAGACACTGCAGTCCCCTGCTTGGAGACTTGATACACATCTGGGTGAGGAAGACAGTTCACATGTTTAATTGAGGCATCTGAAGAAGATCTGTGATGATCTTCCAGTACTGAATGACACCTTAGAGTGCTTGGGGTCCATCACTGTCATGTACCTCAAGGTGAGGAAGACAGCTGTGATCGGATGCGTTTTAAGCCAGCGTCAACAGGTTTAGGCAGCTTAAGAGCATGTTAAGCCCTACTGAGACAAGGTTTAGAGGTTAGCAGTATGACTTGGAGCCTAATCTATACGTGTTCTTCAGCTTGAGCCAGCTTTATGTGTGAAGTGTGAGTCCTTTGTAGGAGCCAAGCCGTTTCTCTCATGCTTTGGGGAAGTCATTCAGCCTCTGCTAAAAGCCGAAATAATCTAAAAGTGTCGCCGCCGCAGGGGAGAGCAGTTGAGAAACACCAGGAGCTGAGGTTAGGCCAAGATTTCCTGTCACTGCTGAGCTACTGAAAAAGCCAGGAGTGTCCTGAACATGGGAATTAAGGCAAGAAGATGATTTAAACGACTGGAGCCTACTTTGTTACTTCGTTACACTGTGGCATTCACGTGTCTTAGGTTGCTAATGAGCAACAATGCTGTGGATAAATGCAGCAGTTAAGATTAGAGGGGAGAAAAAAAAAAAAGAGGTTTTTTTTCCTCACTGCCACAAGGACTGGCAGATTTGGAGCAAAAAGCAGCAGTGGTGACAACATATTGTTTCTCTTTCAGCCAGAGCACAGCTGTGTTTTCCACTGCTCTGTCCAGATTATCACTGATTTGGGAGCCTCCGCGTGGCAAACCATCTCACTGGATGGAATTGGGCTGTCTCTTTAGCACTTAAATATTTGTGGAGCTTAATTAGTGAGCAGCAACGTTTTATCTTAACGAGTCCACTTCCAAAAAGAAGCTCTCAAATGCTGGAGGGGTGACACAAGTATGTGACTGAAATAAACACAGGAGATAGCTCCAAGAGCAGCAGGAGGAGGCATTAAATGCATTGGTATCTGGAGTATCTGCTAGACCACAACAACTGATTAAAATATGTATTAATTCATGTTAATCCTTCATATGAGTGGCTTAATAAAGTGTGATTAAGCTCAAGTTAGGAAGAGCTTTAATCCTGGCACAATAGGTGCAGTAGAAACCTCTGAAATACTTGTGTCTCCCTGAGCTGCAGATCATCTCTGTTTCCATCACCAGAGCACGTAGGCTTTAAAATGTGTCTGGCTTCACTGTCTGGATTCATCCAGCTTCCAGCTCTCCTCTCTGACATTTGGACCCAAGTGCCAGGTCCTGTATTTGGGTCATAACAACCCCATGAATGCTCCAGGCTGGGGACAGAGTGGCTGGAAACTGGTGGAAAAAGATCTGGGGATGTTTGTTGGTCAGCATCTAGGTGAAGATGAGCCAGTGTGTGCCCAGGTGGCCAAGAAGGCTAACAACATCCTGGCTTAGATCAGCAATATTTTGGCTAGCAGAACTGGGACAGAGATTGTCCTCCTGTACTCAGCATTGGTGAGGCCACAGCTTGAGTACTGGCTTCAGTTTTAGGGCCCCTCACTCCAAGAGGGACACTGAGGTGCTGGAGCAAGGTCTGGAGAAGGCCAACAAAACTGGTGAAGGGTCTAGAGCACAAGTCTTGTGAGGAGCAGCTGAGGGAGCTGGGATTGTTCAGCCTGGAGAAAAGGAGGCTGAGGGGACACCTTCTGGCTCTCTACAACTCCATAAGAGAGGAGGTTGGTGCCAGGTAGGGGTTGGTCTGTTCTCCTGAGGAGCAAGCCATAGGACAAGAAGAAACAGCCTCAAGTTGCCCCAGAGGAGGTTTAGGTTGGACGAGGAACAATTTCTTTACTGAAAGCATGGGCAGGCATTGGACCAAGCTGCCCAGGCAGCTGGTAGACATCCCTATGCCTGGAGGGCTTTCCAAGCCATGCAGATGTGGTGCTGAGGGATGTGGTTTGGTGGTCATGATGGTGTTGGGTTAATAGTTGAACTTGATGATCTTAAAGATCCTCCCCAGTCTAGCTCATTCTGTGGTTCCGTGACACACTCTGTGCATCCCTGGTACTCAACAGCAGTTTTAGGCAACCTCCCCGGGTGCATTTCTCTCTGCAGCTTTTGTCTCCATGTGCAGCTCTCCCAGCCCTGCCTGTCAGCACAGGTTACTGTTAAACCCTCTCTGCCTCCTCTGGAAGCCTGGTTTGGTTGTTTTCTCAAGCATACTGCCAGGCTGGCAGTCCTGCACGGCTTGAAATGTAGCCAGAAATGTTTGCAGATAAAATCACACCAAACTGAAAGGACTTTGTGCCACCAGGGTGCAAGAGTAGCTGAGCCAGGTGATGGCTGCCTTGTGTGTCCTCATCAGGGTGTGAGTCATGGATGGCCTTTGGCAGCTCCAAACTTAGAATCATAGAATCAACCAGGTTAGAAGAGATCTCCAAGATCATCCAGTCCAACCTATCACCCAGCCCTAGCCAATCAACTTCTGCTTGTCCTTCTGTTTTCAGCGGTCTTTGAGGCAGTGGCTGCTGTAAGAGCTAAGCTGGGATGCATGGGGAGAGGAGAAAGTGAATTTGGGAGCTATCATAGAGTTGTTTGAGTCGGAAAAGACCTTTAAGATCATGTCCAACCATTAACCCAGCACTGCCAGGTCACCACTAAATCAGGTCCATCAGCACCATATCTATACTGTTTTGATATGCCCTCCAGGGATGCGGACTTGACCACTGCTCTGGGCAGACTGGTCCAGTGTGAGCTTTTGGGGAAATTCTTCCTTATCTCCAACCTAAACCTCCCCCAGGTAAACTTGAGGCCATTTCCTCTTGTCCTGACACTTGTTCCTTGGAGAAAAGACCAATCCCCATCTGGCTTCAGGGAGTTGTAGAGAGCCAGAAAGTCTCCCCTCAGCCTCCTTTTCTCCAGGCTGAACAAGATTCGTTCCCCAGTTCCCTCACGAGATTTGTACTCTACACCCCTCACCAGCTTTGTTGCCCTTCTCTGGACCCACTCCAGCATCTCAGTGTCCTTCTTGAGCACCAATGGATCCAAAACTGCACACAAGAACAATCTGGATTTTGAGGTGATCCATACAGATCCCAGTCCCAGTGGCAGCCTCTCCAACTGGATGCAGGCAGCTGGGTGTGAGAGCATCAGCTCAGTTTGCTCCATCTTGTCCTTTCCCATTGCCTTCCGGTTCTCTATCAGCACAGCTCAGGCCCATCCCCACAATCAGCTTCTCTCTGGACGGCTGCCGAGATGTGATTATTTATAGGGCTTACTGGAAACTGTTGGCACATTACTGGGCTTCAAAATGTGATTGTTTTTCAGAGAAGGAAATTAGCTGGAGTGCGGGGCTGGTGGCCAGCTTGGAGTGTAAGCAGGGGGAGCCCGAGGTCAGGACCAAGCTGCATTGTTTCTTTTATCTTCAGAAGCAATTTGCTGCTCTGTGGATTGTTTGTGAAGTGACTCTTAACGTGATGGACAAAATGAGATCATTGAGTAGCAATCCTCCATTTTAGCACCACTTGAGGCAGTAGTGAAGTACAGCCTGAACCACTTCAACGAGTACCTGCTGGAGTAAGCAGGTGGAGAAAAAGCTGGGAACTTGTAGCCCCGCACGAGGGTTTGGAGCGTGACTGATGGATCCCAGCTTGCAGTAATAAAGCTGTAATGGAAGAATGTGGATGGGGTAGAACCCTGGGGTGGATGTTACGAAATGGAGGAGGTATTCTTGTCTTGGCCAAGTCACTTCTATTCTTCTCCTCCATCTTCCTATTTGCATAATGTTAGTTCATCTTACTTGGTGTTGGTGGATTTTGCTGGCCAGCTGTGTGTGTGTGTGTGTGTAACTTCTAGCTCAAGAAGACTCTTGGAAAACAAAATGTTGTTATTACCCTTTTCTCTCGAGTGACACATTGGCAAGATCACCTCAGCGGACTTGTCTATGTGCTAACATGTCTGGCAAGGTGTTAGTCCTGTGTCTAGGAGGCTTCCCATGATAATCATTCAAGGCACAGCTTGAGGGCTACCCCACAAGCCCCCTTCTTTGTTCATGCCACCTTTCTCCTTGGGGATCAAGGTGAGATTGCAGCATATCTGCCCAGCTATGAAGTTTAGGGCCACAGGGACTAGCAAGACTTGAAAGCTGAAGCTCCACGCTGAGAGGTGATCTGCCAGGAACCATGTGCTGGTTTGCTGAGGAGAGCAGGTTATCTGCTGTCCTGCTGCCCTAAGCAGAACATCTGAGACCCACAGCCTCCAGGCCTAGCTGGGCTGGATGGACTCCTTCAGTCTGGATGTCTTCTTCCCCTATGGACCTCCCAGAATCATTTATGTTGGAAAAGAACTTTAAGATCATCAAGTCCAACCATTTACCCAGCACTGCCAGGTGAATCACTAAACCATGGCCCTCAACACCACACACACAGAGCTTTGAAACCCCTTCAGGGNCACCAATGGATCCAAAACTGCACACAAGAACAATCTGGATTTTGAGGTGATCCATACAGATCCCAGTCCCAGTGGCAGCCTCTCCAACTGGATGCAGGCAGCTGGGTGTGAGAGCATCAGCTCAGTTTGCTCCATCTTGTCCTTTCCCATTGCCTTCCGGTTCTCTATCAGCACAGCTCAGGCCCATCCCCACAATCAGCTTCTCTCTGGACGGCTGCCGAGATGTGATTATTTATAGGGCTTACTGGAAACTGTTGGCACATTACTGGGCTTCAAAATGTGATTGTTTTTCAGAGAAGGAAATTAGCTGGAGTGCGGGGCTGGTGGCCAGCTTGGAGTGTAAGCAGGGGGAGCCCGAGGTCAGGACCAAGCTGCATTGTTTCTTTTATCTTCAGAAGCAATTTGCTGCTCTGTGGATTGTTTGTGAAGTGACTCTTAACGTGATGGACAAAATGAGATCATTGAGTAGCAATCCTCCATTTTAGCACCACTTGAGGCAGTAGTGAAGTACAGCCTGAACCACTTCAACGAGTACCTGCTGGAGTAAGCAGGTGGAGAAAAAGCTGGGAACTTGTAGCCCCGCACGAGGGTTTGGAGCGTGACTGATGGATCCCAGCTTGCAGTAATAAAGCTGTAATGGAAGAATGTGGATGGGGTAGAACCCTGGGGTGGATGTTACGAAATGGAGGAGGTATTCTTGTCTTGGCCAAGTCACTTCTATTCTTCTCCTCCATCTTCCTATTTGCATAATGTTAGTTCATCTTACTTGGTGTTGGTGGATTTTGCTGGCCAGCTGTGTGTGTGTGTGTGTGTAACTTCTAGCTCAAGAAGACTCTTGGAAAACAAAATGTTGTTATTACCCTTTTCTCTCGAGTGACACATTGGCAAGATCACCTCAGCGGACTTGTCTATGTGCTAACATGTCTGGCAAGGTGTTAGTCCTGTGTCTAGGAGGCTTCCCATGATAATCATTCAAGGCACAGCTTGAGGGCTACCCCACAAGCCCCCTTCTTTGTTCATGCCACCTTTCTCCTTGGGGATCAAGGTGAGATTGCAGCATATCTGCCCAGCTATGAAGTTTAGGGCCACAGGGACTAGCAAGACTTGAAAGCTGAAGCTCCACGCTGAGAGGTGATCTGCCAGGAACCATGTGCTGGTTTGCTGAGGAGAGCAGGTTATCTGCTGTCCTGCTGCCCTAAGCAGAACATCTGAGACCCACAGCCTCCAGGCCTAGCTGGGCTGGATGGACTCCTTCAGTCTGGATGTCTTCTTCCCCTATGGACCTCCCAGAATCATTTATGTTGGAAAAGAACTTTAAGATCATCAAGTCCAACCATTTACCCAGCACTGCCAGGTGAATCACTAAACCATGGCCCTCAACACCACACACACAGAGCTTTGAAACCCCTTCAGGGATGAAGATTCCACCACTGCCCTGGGCAGCCTGTTCCCGTGGACTGTTACTGTTAACTTCCTGGGTTTGTGTTCTTCCTCTTTGCTATAGTTCAGGAAAAGTCTTCTTAGTGATGCAGACATCGTCATGATGCCCTGTGTGAAGCACCCCTAATAACAACTGTGTTTTTTCACCTTCTAGTTTTGCCAGTGATGAATACCAGAGGGCTCTGGAGTGGATATCTGGGGTTGTTCAGCAGCACAAAGCCACCATGTTGCCAGGGATGCCACAACTGAACGTGTGTGACAAGGCTGTCATGGTGAGTGGTTAAAGCATAAATACATCTGAGAATGCTTAGCTCAAAATATCGTTTGTAAAGGCTTTGTAAAATGTCACATAATCATGGAGTCATAGAACTGATTTGGTTGGAAAAGACCTTTAAAGTCATCAAGTCTAACTGTTCTCTGACTCTACCAAGTCTGGGGCTAAACCACTTCTCTCAGTATCACATCTCTGACTCTTTTTAACATCTCCAGGGGTGGGAATTCAACCACCTCCCTGGGTAGCCTGTTCCAGTGTTTTGAAAATCCTTTCAGTGAAGAATTTTCTTCTGATATCCACCCTAGACCTCCTCTGGTGCAACTTGAGGCCATTTCCTCTCATCCTGTCATTTATTACTTCTGTTTTGAGTGGCAGGACTGGGGCAGTAGCTCTTTCTCACTGATGCATGTAAATGCCTTTCTTGGTGTCCTCCAATTCCACCCGTGCCTGACTTCTTCCAAGTCTTTATGGCTTGAAACATGGCAAACATTTTCCATTCTGTTTTCTGCTTCAAGCTGCGTGTTGGCAGGTTACAGTTTGGCTTTCCTGTTGAATGCTGCTGGGTTTGGTGAGAACCTGGGAAAGAAACTAGATGGTTTGTGGGAGGCAAAGTTGTCAGATGACAGGAGTGTGTGTAGTCTGAGGGGCTGTGCCTGTAGACTGACACAAAATAGTAACAGGCAAACACTTTCTGACGCTGAAATCATCCTCTGAAGCGAACAGTCAGTACTTGTGGCTTAGGATCTATCTCCAGCCAGAAGGAGAAGCACAAAATGTGGAGCTGTGTCTCCTTAGTGAGGAGGCAAAGATCTTTTTTAGCTTTGTCACATCTCTTTATTTTTGGATGTTAAGCAGGAAAAATATTTGAAGGACCATTGTTTCTGGGTTGTTTTCTTTCGTTAGTCAACTTTTCCCTTAATAAACACTCTTCTGAGCTCCTCTGGGACCATTTTGGGTCAGGCAGTCTCTCCAGTGCCTGGCTGCAGCCAGAGACCTTCCCTGGGAAGGCATTTCTTCTGGTTCATCCATTGTAGGCATGCCCCACTGCTCTGCAGCTACCCTGCTACAGGGTGTTTAGGTGCTGTGAAAACATCTGGTGTCCCTGTTTGGCACCAGACAGTGTCTTCAGGCTGCATAATGTGCTGGGCTGGAGGCCCTGTACTTAATGCTGTATCCCAGCTCTCTCCTCGGGGCTGTTGAGAGTCATTCATGCCTTGTTCCATCTCAGTAGGGTAGAAGTTTTGCAGAGCATGGACTTCTCTTTGGCTATGGCAATGCCCAGGGCTTAGCTAAGCCCAGTTATACCTGTCTAGTCTGTAAGCAGAGGCAGCTGACCATAGAATCATCAAATCACAGAATTTTTTATGCTGGAGAAGACCTTTAAGGTCCTGGAGTCCAAGCATTAACCCAGCAGGTTAATGCTAGGTGCCAGGTCACCACTAAACCATGTCCCTCAGTACCACATCTGCATGGCTTTGAAACCCCTCAAGGGATGGGGACTCCACCACTGCTCTGGGCAGCCTGGTCCAGGCCTTGACAACCCTCAAGGGGAAGAAATTGTTCCTCATGTCCAACCTAAACCTCTCCTGGCACAACCTGAGCCTGTTTCTTCTTGTCCTGTCACTTACTCCTTGGGAGAAGAGAGTCACAAAACTAAAATAGAGAGGCACCAAATATTTGCTTTTTGAGGCCAGAAATGATAGCCAAAGATGAAGATAACCAAATCTTTTGGGGGTGATAGCATAGCTGGGGCTGATTGAGCCCTGAATCTGTCTTTGGGAGATAATATCACCCACTGATACTGTCCCTAGCACTGTCTTCTACATCCTGTCACCCATTTTGGCAGCCCTGAGGAAAAGGACCNATCCATGAGCAAAGCAGATGGATCATTTTGTAGCTGCTGCAGTCTCAGGATTGCTGTAAGCACAGCCCTCCTGAGCAGGGGAGGTGTTTGCTGGTCCATCTGTGGTGTATCCCACCAGCAGAGCAGACGAAGCTCCTGCTGAGCCAGTTCTGCCACGTTCTCCTCCTTTGGAAGTGCAGGAGATGTTACTTGGAGCAGTGGAGTCGTGCTGGCTCACTGCAGGTTTGACTTGCAGCACACATGGTGTCTGTCCTCAGGGTTCTCACCACTTCCAGCACGGATTCAGGAAAGCCAACTGGGACTGCCAGATTGACACTGAGAAGATTTGGGTTTTGACAAAAGAAACAAAGATTTTTGTTTGGATTTTTATTGTTTCCACAGAGTGGTCCAGCATCTGAAATCTGCAGTGGTCGTTGTGTGCTTTAAAACCGAGAAAGGGATTTAAAACCAGCATTAATTGTTCTGAAACCCTTCCTGCAGCGAGATGCCTCCCACCGAAGCTCCCCTCTGTGGTCTGCTCCTTCCAGACTTAGCTGGTGTCTCACTGCCATCTGTTGTCAGCTGGGTGGAATAGAAACCTGCTCCTTATTTTTCTGGGGATAAGCTTTAATTCCAAGAAAACATAAGTGATGGGAAATGAAGCTGGTGAAGGCTCTAGCGCCCACGTCTTGTGAGGAGCAGCTGAGGGAGCTGGAGTTGTTCAGCCTAGAGAAAAGGAGGCTGAGGGAAGACCTTCTGGCTCTCTGCCTTTCCCTGAAAGGAGGTTGGAGCCAGGTGGGGATCAGTCTCTTCTCCCAGGGAACAAGCCATAGGACAAGAGGAAATGGCCTCAAGTTGTAATGGGTAAGCTTCAGGTTGAACTTGAGGAACAATTTCTTCCCCTTGAGGGTTGTCAAGGCCTGGACCAGGCTGCCCAGGGCAGTGGTGGAGTCACCATACCTGAAACGGTTTCAAAGCTGTGGAGATGTGGTGCTGAGGGACATGGGTTAGTGGTGACCTGGCACCTGGCATTAACCTGCTGGGTTAATGATTGGACTCCATGATCTTAAAAGTCTTCTCCAGCATAAAAAACTTTGTGATTTGATGATTCTATGGTCAGCTGCCTCTGCTTACAGACTAGACAGGTATAACTGGGCTTAGCTAAGCCCTGGGCATTGCCATAGCCAAAGAGAAGTCCATGCTCTGCAAAACTTCTACCTAACAAAAACCAATTCTGTGGTTCCATGTAGAAAAACAAGTAAAAATGAAAGGCAAGAGGTCAGAGCTGTACTGACCTTTAGTTGGTGACAGCAGGAATAGATGGACAAACCTTGAGAGAGCAAGGGACAGAAAACAAACCCAAAAGGTTTCTAAAGGCAGAATGGGAATTGTAACCTCACTTCACATTGCTGCAGCCCAAATGGTAAATGGCAAAACCCCAATGAAACTGGAAAAGTTCTTTTGTCCAGATTTCCTCTGTACTTGATCCCTTTGGAAGCTTTGCAGTGAGTTTCCTTGCTGGTGTCATTTCTCTGTTGTACATAAGCTGGAGAAAGGTAGTTCCAGAAACATGAAAATGAGGGAGGCAAATAGTTTCAGTCTGCATGCACTGGAGTAGTTGTCTCCTAAATGCCTCCTACTCCATCTGTCCCTGACTTCAACCATCAAAATGCTCATTAAAATCCTATCATTCTTTTCTCTCCCACACCTTTGACCTCCTGCTGCTTTTTACATATTCCCTTACCAAAGTGTGTGGATATCTTAGCGCTAGGAATGACAATTCTCTGGTGGAAAACTAGGATTTCACCTGGTGGTCTGCTTACTCTGGCCTGCTTCAGAGAAGAGAGGGTGGTCACCAGAGCGCCAGCAGACTGTTGTCTGTACAGTGAGACCACTGTATCCCAGCAGAGGGAATCATCTGCTCAAGAAGGCTACACAGCCTTTCCTACAGCTCTTTTTAAATAGCTGTTGGAGTGAGGAACTTGTTGAGGCCATGAAACTCCTCCAAGCAGAAGGAGTTTCATTCTGCAAGCAGGACATAAAAGTGTCTTTGTGAGGATCAAAAAGGCTTGGTTAAGGCACAGGGCTTAGCAGATGCTTGGTATGAGTCATCTTTCTGTCTCTTTTTTGTGTGTGTTTTAACAGAATTGGTCTCCTCCGGGCTGCGAGAAGCTGGGGAAGTGCCTGAAACCCCCCAGATCTGATCCTAAGAAGTGTGTTTGGCCTCATTGATCTTCTCTGCAGCCCTCAAGAGCTGTACATGAAAAAAAAACCCTCCAAGCTGCTGGACAGAGAGTTTACAAAGCATGTCTTCTCATGTTGGCACTCCTGTTTACACAGGAAGGGTGTGATGTATGCATGAAATCATCCTTTGCTCTTCCAAAAGGGCCAGTGTTTATATTGCTGGAGCTCAGGGTTTAGCCTATGCCCTGCTGGTGGTGCAGTTGTTCCCGTAAATGGTAACCTCTCAGTGAAGACCATTTCAGCTGGGAAAGCTCTCTGGACAGCCACAACTCTGCCCAGAAAAGCCTTGGATGCACCTTTCCTCTCGCCCCTTCCACCCATCCTGCTCCCTCAAACCATTGCTCGTTCGGATGCCTCAACAGCAGCCATGGGGGCTGGTTCAGGAAGCTTATAGTTGCCAGAGATCCCAGCCCAAGCAGCTCCTGTTTGGTTTGCCTGTAACTTGTTGTTTTAACCTTGGAATTTCCATTGTGAACTCTTTGGACACCAACTTGCTTTTCCTTTCTTACTAAACTCGTGAGTGCTGGGTACCAGACTGCTGCTGGTTGCACACAAGGGCTCCCTCCTGTTCCCAAGCAAGGGGGAAACAGTCTGCCTTCCTTTTCTTTCCATCTGTAGCTGCAAACACTCCTCATGGAATGGCATAAAGACATTTGAAGATGGTGTTTGTGTAAGTATGTCCTTACTGATGCTGCACAGGGTGCTCTTGGGGAGCTGGGGGTCCATTGTTCATTCAGAGGTTTCCTTTATTTCCCAAAATTCTGGGTCCAAATACATTTTAAGTCACTCATCTGGGCTCATGATCTGGACCCAGGCAACTACAGGCTCAAAAGTGCCCATTTACCTCAGCTGTTAACTCTTGACCCTGTTTCCAGCCTGCTCTCTCTGAGGAATTCTTGTGCAAACTTTCCACAGCCTGGGTGTAGTTCTCTGAACAGAGTTCATGGTAAAGGCTGAGCCTTCACACAGTGTCTCAGCTGCTTTGAAGCCTTTCACACCCTTTGCTGTTGCTAATAAATGTGTCCTGAACCAAACTGAGCCAGGTTATTCTAGGGCTTCAGGGGAGTAGCTAAAATAAGGAGGGGAGAGGGGAACAAGCAACCCAAACATGCTGTTGGCAGCACCAACAGCTTAATGTCAGACCTTCAGTGTTTTTATGCACCACCCATGTCCTTCCCATGTGGCATTGTGCTGCCCTGGGGAAAATCAGGGTATTCTGTACCTGGAACCAGCCCCATTTCACTCAACCCTGCAATCCTAGCACAGTGGGGGTTGGAAAGGACCTCTTGGGATCATCTACTCCAACCCCCCTGCTAAAGCAAAGTCACCTACTGCAAGTTGTCCAGGATCACAACGTTTGGAATCTCTGCAGAGAAGGAGACTCCACAACCTCTCTGGGCAGCCTGCTCTAGGGCTCCAGCACCCTTACACCAAAGAAGTTTCTCCTCATCTTCACATGGAACCTCCTGGGATCCAGCTTGTGCCTATTGTCCCTTGTCCATCTTTGGCATCACTGACAAGAGTCTGGTCCCATCCTCTTGCTCCCACTCTTAGCTCTTTCTGTGCATTGATCAGGTCCCCGCTCAGGTTGCTCTTCTCCAGGCTAAACAGCCCCAGGGCTCTCAGCCTTTCCTCCTCACAGAGATGCTTCAGGCCTCTCAGCATTTCCTTCAGTCCTCTAATCACTCTGCCTCCCAAGTGAGCTTGGGGATGGCTTGAGATGAGTTGAGAACTCTGCTTCAGTCCTGCTGCCTGCTACAAGCTTTTCAGCTGCACGTTCTCACCCTCCTTGTGATCCCAAACACTCATTCTCTCCATTCCCATGGTTTGTGCTACCTGTAACCCCCTCCATGGTAACTCCTGCTGGATATCTCATGAAGCTGAGTGATCCTCTAAGACAGGACTTGAGGCAGCTCTTAACTCTTCCACCTAGCAGGGATCCCAGCCAACCCTTCAGTGGATGTCACAGCCTCTGAATCTCTGCTTTTGCACAGCTGCAAATGGCATTTGTTTATAGTCCAAATGTCTTAGCTGCTTATGGTCTTCTTAATTGTCCTTCAAGTAGATCAGGGCATTTCCCACTTTCTCCATAACATTATTCCTTGTTTTGACATCCTGGGGACAGCTCAAGTCTTGAGAGATTCCAACCAGCCTGTTCGTCAGTGGTGCTGCGCCAGGACTGGTAGGAGACCCCGCAGCCCTCGTGTGCATCCAGCAGCACAGGAGACCAGACAAAACCACTAACTTCCCATTTTCTGGGTGCTGTTCACCTCTCTTTTAGTGTCTCCATCAGCCAGAAGTGTTCGGGATCCTGCAGTTCACTGTTATCAGCAGATAAAGATGCCACCAGAGGAGGGAGTCTTGTCATTGCGACTCCCTGATAAGCAAATAGCTCTGAAGGTGTCTGCTGTGAACTGTGACAGTGCTTTGTCCTCCTTCACGCTGCTGCTGAAGAGATCACATCGCAGGATCACAGCTCCTCGTCTCAGCACTAGCCCAGACACGTTTCTCCATTCTCAGCGTTTGCAGTGTGCACACTGTGAGTGTGCTGCATGCCTGCTACCTCCTGTCCCCTGCCTGCCCAGCTGCTGCTTCACTCTTTGCTCTTTCATAGCTTGCAGTTTTGAAGAGCCCTGTGTTTCCCATGTCTGTGTGACTTGCTTGGACAAGCCATCCTGTTCTCAGCACACCCCATGTTTGTTTGCTTACCTAACACAAAGTCCTCATTCCTCCTTGAAATAATCTCTCAGTGCATAGAATCACAGACTGGCTCAGGTTGGAAGGGGACCTCAGAGATCATCTACTCCAACCTCCCCACTGTGGGCAGAGATGCCTCTCAGCCAGACTTAGCTGCTCAAGGTCTCATCCAGCCTGCCCTTGAACACTCCCAGGGAGGAGGCATCCACAGCCTCCCTGGGTAGCCTATTCCAGAGTCTTACCACCCTTGTACTGAAGAATTTCTTCCCAAGATCTAGTCTGAACCTACTGTCCCTCAGCTTAAAAACATCCCTGTTGTCCTATTGCTAGACACCTTTATGGAAAGTCCTTCTCCAGCCTTCCTGTAGCATCCCTTCAGGTATTGGAAGGCAGCTATAAAACATCATCAACCATTAACCCAGCACTGCCAGGTCACCACTAAGCCATGTCCCTCAGCACCACATCTATATGTCTTTGAAACCTGTCCAGGGATGGGGACTCTGCTCCTGCCCTGAGCAGCCTGGGCTAGGCCTTGACAGCCCTCAAGGGGAAGAAATTATTCCTCATGTCAAGCCTAAACTTCCACTAGTGCAACTTGAGGCCATTTCCTCTTGTGCTGTTGCTTGTTCCTTGGGAGAAGAGACCAATTCCCACCTGGCTCCAACCTCCTTTCAGGCAGCTGTAGAGAGCCAGAAGGTCTCCCCTCAGCCTCCTCTTCTCCAGGTTTCACACTGGGACACTGGCTGCTGTAAGGGAATTGACTTGGTTGCTATTTATGATCTGCTTTGTACACTCCTGTTATCAAAGATCAGAGCTTGAGGTGAGGAAGCTGATGCTTTAAATGTGGTCTGACAGCTGGAGAGCAGGGCAGAATTGCAGGCCAGTGCACCCATTTGAAAGGTGTAAGGTGAATAAAACCAAACTTACTTATCAGAAATGCATCCTATGATTTGCTTTTATGCACCTCACTTCAGGCTAGGCTCATGGAGATGCCTTCCAGATGATGGGAGTGACCTAGGGGTAAAAATAGCTTGTTTTGGTTTCCCTGTATTATTTTTAATGTGGATCAATTTCACAGCCCACACACCTGCCCAAGTGCTGTTCAGAGGATGCTGCAGGGACCAGGCTTGTCCAAGACACAAGGCCATGTCCACCAGCAAGATGCTCACCCACACAGTTGGTGTGGGGCAGCTCAGAAATGCAGATCCACAGCATGGATCACAAAGCTCCCAGCAGGTATCACCACCTCTGCCCCAAAAACTATCCTCAGCCACTGATCTGAGGTCATGCCATGTGACAGCTGCCCAGTCTGGGCAACTGTCTCTACTGGAACAGGTGATGGAACTGTAGGAGCTGCTTCTGAGACCTGTCTGGGGTGGTGTGTGCAAGAGGAGTGGGTCTGGTGGGCTTTACTGGCTGACTGGGGACCTGCAGCAGTGGAGCTGGTATGTTGGTGGCTTCTCCAGCTGCAAGGCATAAAAGGTAAAGGAAAGATGGTGTCTAAGATTATTTCTATGTGATGTCCACAGAATGCCAGACTGATGGGGGTTGGAAGGGACCTCTGGAGATCACCTAGTACAACCCCCTTGCTAAAGCAGGGTCACTCACAGCAGGCTGCTCAGGATCAGTGTCCAGTCAGGTTTGGAATCTCTCCAGAATAGAATACTCCACAACATCCTTGGGCAGCCTGCTCCAGGGCTCCAGCACCCTCACACCAAAGAAGTTTCTCCTTAAGTTCCAGTGAAATCTCCTGGGTTTCAGTTTATGCCTGTTGCTGGGCACCACTGACAAGAGTTCTTGCCCCCAACCCTTTATCTCTTGCTGAGCATTGATCAGATCCCCTCTCAGGCTGCTCGTCTCCAGGCTAAACAGCCCCAGGGCTCTCAGCCTTTCCTCCTCACAGAGATGCTCCAGGCCCCTCAGCATCTTGGTAGCCTCCCCTGGACTCTCTCCAGTAGTTCCCTGTCTCTCTTGAACTGGGGAGCCCATAACTGGACACAGACCTCCAGGTGTGACTGCAGCAGGGCAGAGCAGAGGGTGAGGAGAGCCCTCCTCGATCCGCTGGCCATGCTCTTCTTCATACACCACAGGAGACCATTTGCCTCCATGGCTATAAGGGCACATTGCTGGCTCATGGGCAACTTGGTGTCCCCCAGCGCTCCCAGCTCCTCCTCAGAGCTGCTTTCCAGCAGGTCAGCCCCTCAGCTGTACTGGTGCAGGGAGTTATTCCTCCCCAGGTACACGACCCTCCACTTGCCCTGGTTGAGTTTTTCCTTCCTTTAAATCCATCCGCTGAATGCTAGAAGCCTAGCATCTGCTTGGGCTAAGAATCCAAGGAATTTCTCCTTTGCCTTTAATTTCCAATTAGCTGAGCCTCTCAAGTTCCCTTTCCTGCCCCCAGGGCTCTGTTATCATCTGACCCTCCATGCAGAGAAGCTTCTGAAATTGATGTAACTAATAATCATGGAAAAAAATTCTTCTGCGTTTCCAGTCGGCGGCTGTGAAAATGGAGCCTTGATTTAAAATCCTGCAGCGACAAATGGATTATTTCGGTGACAAAATGAGTCTCTGCCACCCAGCAGCAATTTGGGGAATCTGAACACTGGAATTGGAAACCAGAAGATCAATTCCAAACACTTAGAGCTGAGGTTAATGCCCCACAAACTCTATTGAGTGCAGCCATGGAAGGTAACTCCCCTCCACGTTTGAAACAGGAGGCTGAGGAACAGCGTCAGAAGTGGAAATGTGCAAGAGTGGAACATCTCCCTTATGAGGGGAGGCTGAGGGAGCTGGGGCTCTTTAGCTTGGAGAAGAGGAGGCTGAGGAGTGACCTTATTAATGTTTAGAAATATGTGAAGGGCAAGTGTCAGGAGGACAGAGCCAGGCTTTGCTCAGTGATGTCCAATAATAGGACAAGGGGCAGTGGGTGCAAGCTGGAGCATAGGAGGTTCATCATGAACATAAGGGAAAACTTTTTCACTGTGAGGGTAACAAAACACTGGAGCAGGCTGCCCAGAGAGGTTGTGGAGTCTACTTCTCTGGAGACATTCAAAACCCTCCTGGATATGTTCCTGTAGGACCTACTCTAGGTGACCCTGCTCTGACAGAGGGGTTGGACTGTGTGATCTTTTGAGCTCACTTCCAACCCCTAATGTTCTGTGACTCTTGTGAAGTTCACACCAAAACCAGAGTGAGTGATACCCACATTTTGTACTAAAATGTCACATGGTGTCTGGGGACTGAGTTCTGGGTGAGTTTTGGGGTTGAGCTCTTACTAGAGGACCTGGAAGTAATATTGCTGAGAAGAGGCTGTGGAACTTTGGACACTCATTGCTATGTGGAAAGAAGCAGAACTTGCTACTGACTGAGCTGAGCCTTTCCCAAAGGTGATGGTGAACAACTTCCAAAAGCCTCCTGGGCTTGTGCAAAGTCAAGCAGGCAAGAGGAAGATCTCCCCACTGTTGGAGAAAACTTTATTCCATGAGGACACCTTCACAGTCACCATACATAATCATTTCAGCTGAAGAAAGGTATTTCAAAGGTAAGAATGGTTTGAACCATCAGTGGGGTTTAGGGGGAAGGCAGTGCTGGGAGGCAGCTCATGGTCTGCAAAGCTGCCAGCAGCCTCTTCACAGCTAGAGGAGGAAAACCTCTCCCCAGGGATATTGCTGTTGTCCTCAGCACTGGGAAACTTTACAAGTGCTTTTACTCTCTTAAGAGCCATTTGCTCTCTAAATAACTCTTTTGCAGTTAGAGCAGCTTGGTTTCCATTTCTCTTAACAGTTCCAACACTTGGAAATTGACTCTTGGTTTTGTTTTCTGATAGTATTTGGTGTGAGTCCTTGGTGTGTTATCAGAAGGTGACGTTGGTGGTGCCTCCTGAAGGAAACTGTTAGTTTGTAAGAGTAAGGGAAGAAGTGAAATCCCATTTTAGGTTCTTTTTTTCCTTTGGCAACTGGCTAGTTGAAGGAATGGCTCCACAGACCTGTTTGCTTTATATCCCCTTCCACTGGTTAATGTTTATCTGTCACTCACAGTCTAGTTGTGCTTATATAATTCCCAAAGAAAGGTAGATCCCAAGCCAAAAGCCTGCGGTCACTTAGGAGTGTAAAAAACCCTCTGCCATCCAGCTTTTCCAGAGAGCCAATCTGCCTTTGTCCTTCCTGGAGTCACTTAATACCCTCCTGGGTGACATGTAGGTTGGGAGCAGGATTCCCATCTGAAAGGGCTCAGGGATGAAAAGCTCATTGGCCCTTTCACCAGCAGCAAGGAATGTGTGCCAAATCCATTAGCTCTGGATCAGGCTCAAAATCCCTTCTTGGCTCAAACAGAGGAGACAAAAAAAAAAAGGGGGGGGGAGGGGAGGGGGGAGGATTGTGTCTTCTACAGCAGGCAGGAGGTGCTGGACTTGGCTCTGCCCAAAATTAGGGTGCTGTGGAAGGGCAGAGTGGGATCACAAGGCTTTCCCCAGTTTGAGAGGGGACAAAACTTGCTCCTTGTTCAGTGGGAACACTTCAGTCCTGAGCCCAAGGAGCTGGCTGGGGAGCTGCATTCTTCTGCTGAAAGAGGAGATTGCAAATTTGTTGTGTTACTGAAAAAAAAAAAAAAAAAAAAAGGGGGGGGGGGGGAGAGGGAGGAGGGTTTAAAATGTTTGTCAAGCTGGAATTGAAATGTTCCAACAGATTTGAAAGGAAATTTTAGTTCTTCTTTCCCCTCGTGGGGCCTGTTGAAATTTGGGGCATTTTGTTCCACTTCAGAGTGAAGTTTTAAAGTCCTTAACAGGAACAGAAACTTCCATCCTCGGCAGGACTCTTCTAATTGCCTGAGGAGGATGAGTAGAGGTGGCTCTCAGGCTTTTTATACCCCCATTTCTGTGTTCACCATCTGATAATATCTCTCTTATCAGGACCTCCAAGCATTCTTTATAGAATCACACAATCCAGTTAGGCTGGAAAAGACCTTTAAGATCATCAAGTCCAACCATTCATCCAAGTCCACTGCTAAACCATGATTTAAAACCTTATTTTTAAATGAGAGAGTCCAAAGGCAGTGTCCCCCCAGCCACAGCACCCTCTGAGGTGGTGGTTCCTCAGCCAAGCACAGAACAGCCCTGAGCCTCTTCAAGCCATGAGTGGATGTGGAAGCACCTCCCCAGTGATATTCCAGAGCCCTTTGACATCACACTTGGAAGCTGGTCCTAGGGAAGTTCTTAGGGGATGGAAATTGCAGTCAGCACTGTTGTTTGGAAGGTTGAACAGGGACAGGAAAAACTGATTTACTTTGGACATTCAGAACCAGTCCATGCTGGTAGGTGCAATTTGTGTCCTTTGAAATCATAGAATTGTGGAATCATTTTGGTTGGAAAAGACCTTTTAAGATCATTGAGTCCAACATGATCTAACTACCAAGTCTGGTGCTAAACGTGGTGGTCCCTCAGCACCACATCTCTGTGTCATTTCAACACCTCCAGGGATGGAGATTCAACCACCTTCCTGGGCAGCCTATTCCAGTGGCTGAAACCTCTTTCAGTTAAGAAGTTTCTTCTAAAGTCCAACCTTAATTTTCCATCACACCAGGTGAGGTTTATGAGGTGAAGTACTGAGGCTGAGAGACCTGAGAGGTGTTGGGGTTTAAATTATGTGGCAAAATTTCTGGCAACTGAAGGTCTGATTTGATGTAACCTTTATGCTCCTCTTGGCCAAACTGGTGGTGTCAGACAGGCCTGATCCCACAAGAGAGGAAGACAGATCCCTCCAGTGGCTTCTCCACCTGGTTGCTGGACATGAAGGGACCTGTGAAAGCCTTCCTCAGCTTGTCCTGGTTTGAGCCACAAGTTTGTGCTGGGATAGATTGGTATGAGGGACCTGGGAACCTCAAAAAAAAATGTGGTGGTGTCCTCTGCTAGTAATGGTGGTGGTTGTGTAGTAGGGTCATAAGAAAAGCACGATGAAGACCCCTTCTTAGATCTCAAAGAATGTCTGGTGTTTGCCCTACAGGCTGCAGAAGAGCCCTTTCCCAGCTCCTGCTGATTTCCGTGCATAGGCAGATAAATTCCATCACTTCTGTCTGCCAGGAAGAAGAGGAGTTGCTGGAGAAGCTCATTGTCCAGTACTGTGGTTGGTAAGGTTACAGGAGAAACCCTTCCAGCTCATCCGAGGGAGTGCAGGTGTTGCTAAGCCCCTGCTCCAGAGGAAGGCTCCGTGCTTCACTGCTGTTTGCTTCACTGGAACAGCTCCTGGAGAGGAATTTTTCTGGTGCCAAAGAGATAATCTGACTTCAGGGAAAATCTGAGTCTGCAAGGGAACGGTTGTGAAAGGAGGAGGCACGTGGAAGAGGCTCCCTGTGGATTTTCACAAAAGAGCAGCCTTTGGCCTGGCCTCCAGCTTGTCTCTACACCTCAGCCATCCCTTTGGGTGTGTTAAGAAGAGTGTGCCCAGCAAGTTAAGGGAGGTTGACTTGCCCCTCTACTCTGCCCTAGTGAGGCTACATCTGGACTACTGGGTCCAGTTATAGGCTCCCCAGTTCATGAGAGGCAGGGAACTACTGGAGAGAGTCCAGTGGAGGCTGCAGAGATACTGAGGGCCCTGGAGCATCTCTGTGAGGAGAGAAGGCTGAGAGACCTGGGGCTGTTTAGCCTGGAGAAGAGCAGCCTGAGAGGAGATCTGATCAATGCTCAAAAAGAGCTAAAGGGTGGGAGCAAGAGGATGGGCTCAGACTGTTGCCAGTGGTGCACAGCAACGGGACAAGGGGCAACAGGCACAAACAGGAACACAGAAGGTTCCATGTGAAGATGAAGAGAAACTTCTTTGGAGTGAGGGTGCCAGAGCCCTGGAACAGGCTGCCCAGAAAAGTTGTGGAGTCTCCTTTTCTGCTGTGGGTGACCCTGCTGTAGCAGTGGTGTTGGACTAGATGATCTCCAGAGGTCCCTTCCAATCCCAACTACACTGGGATTTGGGGATTCTGTGTGATGAAACAAGTGCCTTTTGCTGTCTCTAGATGAACTCAGAAGGAAGTGGAGCAGTGGAGGGTTGAGGTGCAGAAAATAATTCCCAAGGGTTCGCAGCAAGCATTGGGAGCTACACAATGACCCAGGACATGTTGGGTGTTGGGGTGTGGGTGGAATCAGGTGGATCATAATCCATGCTGTGCACATGAGCCTGTCATGGCTGAGTTGGAATAGACTAATCAGGAAGGAGTAAGAGGAAGCAGCTCAGTGCTCTGTACCAAGGTGCTGCAGCTCCAGCCTAATTGGTCCACACCAAATCACTGCAAAATAGCTGCTGGCTGATTGTCACACACCTTGAAGGCCCAAACAGCTGTCCAGAGGGTGCAGAGCTGAAGCTGGTCCCATCACAGCTATCAGCAGCAAGCACCAAGCTTGGTTGGGGTGCTGCATGCCAGAACTGCCATTGCTTTCTGCAGCAGCTTGTCCTCAGCTGCATTTGGGGCAGCTCCAAGCCATGTAAGAGATCTGCACTAATCCACTACCACATCTCCTGCCCGTGGTGGACTTTGCATGAGCAAATGGCTGTTGGCACATTGGGAGACAAGAGATAGGAGCTGTGTGAGGGTGCCCTGACACCAAGAGCTGCTGAGCTGTTAGCCCAGGACCAGGGGCATGCAGAGCAGGTCTGTTATCAACCCCCACGGGTGTGATCCAAACCAACAGCTTCAAAACACACAAAATGCCATTCCATGGGTTCACAGGAGGTGACAAGGGACAGAAAAGTGGGAGAATAGTTTAATGATAACAAATTTTCAGGGGCGAGGGTTGGAAGTGTAACTCCTGGCCATGGGATCCCTTTTCCAAAGGTGGCTGGGACAAGGCAGGGCCCTCAAAATGGCCTCAGCTTCCACCAGGAAAGGTTTAGGTTGGATATTAGAGGAAATTTCTTCACTGAAACAGGCTCCCAAGGGAGGTAGTTGAATCTTCATCCCTGAAGGTGTTTGAAAGACACAGAGATGTGGTGCTGAGAGACCACAGCAACACATTTAGCATCAGACTTGGTAGAGTTTGATAATGGCTGGACTTAATGATCTCAAAGATCTTTTCCAACCAAAATGATTCTATGGCTCTATGATTCTAGAGCCCAAGGGCTCTGTGTGCTGGGGTGCCAGAGCTCCAAGCGCTGTGGGGATCAGAGCTCCTTCCACCAAGGGGACTGATGCTCCATAGCCCAGGTTACTAGACCTACAAGCACTGGCAGGGGTGGCAGCTCTGGGGTATCAGAGCTCCATGCACCAGCGGAGCTGATGCTCAGTTCTTCAGGTTACCAGAGCTCCATGGACCAGGGAGTCAGGGATAGCAGAGCTCCAAGCACATAGGGGTCGACACTGCAGGGTGGCAGAGCTCCAAGCACATAGGGGTCGACATTGCAGGATGGCAGAGCTCCAAGCACCTAGGAGTCGACACTGCAGGGTGGCAGAGCTCCGAGCACCTAGGGGTCGACACTGCAGGGTGGCAGAGCTCCAAGCACAGAGGGGTCGACACTGCAGGATGGCAGAGCTCCAAGCACCTAGGAGTCGACACTGCAGGGTGGCAGAGCTCCGAGCACCTAGGGGTCGACACTCCAGGGTAGCAGAGCTCCGAGCACCTAGGGGTCGACACTGCAGGGTAGCAGAGCTCCAAGCACCTAGGAGTCGACACTGCAGGGTGGCAGAGCTCCGAGCACCTAGGGGTCGACACTGCAGGGTGGCAGAGCTCCGAGCACCTAGGGGTCGACACTCCAGGGTAGCAGAGCTCCGAGCACCTAGGGGTCGACACTGCAGGGTGGCAGAGCTCCGAGCACCTAGGGGTCGACACTCCAGAGTAGCAGAGCTCCACCCACCAGAGGGGACACTGATGATCTCTATCCCACAGTACCAGATCTCCGTGCACCGGGAATTCGGGGTTCCGTGCTTCAGGATAGCAGAGCTCCAAGCACTTAAGGGTCGAGACTTTCGGGTAGCAGAGCTCGACCCACCGCGGGGGACACTGCTGCTGCATATCGCGGGGTACCAGATCTCCGTGCACCGGGAGTTTGAGGCTCTGTACTTCAGGCTATCAGAGCTCTGTTCACGGGGCTCCCTGCACCGGGGGACTGATGCCTCTTACCCCGTGCCGGCAGGCCTCCAGGCTCTGGGCCGCTCCCCCGACACCGAAACCCCGCCCAGCCGCCCCGGAGGCTGCGCACAGCTAGCCGCCATGAGCGAGGAGAGGCTGCAGATGATACGGGACCGGATCCGTCCCTTCCCCGACTTCCCGCAGCCCGGCGTGCTGTTCCGGTACGGACAGGGCTGGGCGTGGAGCAGGGACGGGGGGGATGGAGCATGGTCAGGGGATGGAGCAGGGTCAGGGGCTGGAGTAGGGGTGGGGAGGATGGAGCAAGAATGGAGTCTTGCTGCCCATCCCCTCTTCCGCTGCCCATCCCTCCCTATCCCTGCTCCGGGACCCATTTCCCCTAGGTTTAGGAGCTTGGTTGGGAGCCAAAGCAGCTCCTAGAGACAACTCAGTGCTCTCCTTTAACTCCTTTTAACTGCTCTGCTTTCCCTTTGCAGCGATATCAGCCCCTTGCTGAAGGACCCTGCAGCTTTCAAGGCTTTGATTGATCTTCTGGAAGACCATTTGAGGGCATCTTTCCCCAAAATTGACTTTATTGCAGGTGAGTGGTGGTTGCAACCTCTCTGAGCCCAGCAGAGAGCATCATGTCCTTGGGCTGCCTGGACAGGAGGCATGAGGAAGCTCCTCTGTTAACAGGCTAGCAAATGCTGTAGCCCTTGAACATTCTAATCACCCAAATGTTGACCTCTATCCATGTGGTAACACCAAGACAGGTTATACCCTTCATCTACTCCTGGAGCTTCCTGAAACCCAAGTTTGGGATGTGGCATATTCCATCTGATGATGCTTTGGTGCTAATTTCCTGCACCAAGATGAAAGTCACTGCTTTCATCATGAAAAAAGGCAGTCAGGGAGGAGTGAGAGCCTGATGTCAAGCCAGCTTGTAAGGTCTTGCACAGTCCCCAGGGCGGGCAGACTATGTTGCAGCATGTCATCCTGAAGAGGCCCTTTCAAGCCAGCAGAACCAGGCACTGTGCTGACAGCACATTGCAGAACACTTTTGGAAGAGGCTGAGAGTGCTTAGAAAGGTGCTTCTTGGCCTGGGTCATAGCCCAGAGTTCAAGGAGTCCAGACCAAACCTTGTCCAAGCACCTCGTGATAACTGAAGTTGTTGCAAAGTCCATTGGCTGTGTGGCTAAACTGATAGTGGGGCTCTGCTCAGCTTATCTCTAAGAAGGAGAGCTAAAGGAGAGGCAAAGCAGGGTGATGGGGGGGTTCAGTGGGGTGCCCTGAAGCCTGTCAGCAGCACATCTTGGTGAGTATAGACAGTACAGAAACATTGTGGGTGATTGCAACCCACAGAAGTGAATCTCTGTGAGCAAATTGCTTCCAGAGATCTCCCTGAGTGTGAGACGATCAGCCTGGGGCACGATTCAAAGTTGAATGGTCGTGCTGATCTGCTTAGAGATAGAAAAGCTCTGCAGAGGGAGCTGGACAGGCTGGATTGATGGGATGAGGTCAGTGGGATGCCGGGTCCTGCACTTAGGTCACAACAACCACGTGAATGCTCCAGGCTTGGGGCAAGGTGGCTGGAAAGCTGCCCAGTGGAAGAGGACCTGGGAATGTTGGTTGACAGCAGCTGAAGATGAGGATGCATGTGCCCAGGTGGCTACCAAGAAGACTGCCAGCATCCTGGCTTGATATTGTGGCCAGCAGGACTAGGGAAGTCATTGTTCTCCTGTATTCAGCACTGCCTAGGCCACACCTCCAATCCTGTGTTCAGTTTTGCATCCCTCCCTTTGAAGAAGGATATTGAGGTGTTGGAGGAGGTCCAGAGAAAGGCAACAAAGCTGATGAAGGGTCTAGAGTACAGATCTTGAGAGGGGCAGCTGAGAGAACTGTGGTTGTTCAGCCTGGAGAAAAGGAGGCTGAGGGATGACCTCCTGACTCTACCATTCCCTGAAAGTAGGTTGGAGCCAGGTGAGGGTTGGTCTCTTCTCTCAAGGAACAAATGGCAGGACAAAAGGAAATAAATGTCCTCAAGTTGTCCAGGGGGAGGTTTAGGTTGGACATGAGGAACAATTTATTTACTGAAAGAGTGGCCAGGCACTGGAGCAGGATGCTCAGGAAGGTGGTGGAGTCACCATCCTGGAGGGGTTCAGAAAATGTGTAGACATGGCACTTCAGGAGATGGTTTGGTGGGCATGGTGGTGTTGGGTTGATGGTTGGACTTGATCTTAAAAGTCTTTTCCAGCCAAGATGATTCTGTGTTCTGAGTTTTTGTCTGCTCTGCTTCCTCCCCTAGGCCTGGACTCTCGTGGCTTCCTCATAGGCCCCCCCCTTGCTCAGAGGCTGGGGATTGGCTTTGTGCCCATACGGAAGAAGGGGAAACTTCCTGGCCCCACCGAGTCTGTCTCCTACACCCTTGAGTATGGCAAGGTAAAGCCTGGGGAGGACAGAAAGGTTCCCAGGATGGCAGATGCAGGGCTGGGGGGAGCATCAGCAAGGGACTGGGGTGATAGAACCAGCTTTGTGGGAGTGGTGCCTGAGCTGAGTTTTGCAGCCATGAGGATTCTGGCACAGCACAGGCTCTGGGAGCAGTGCTGAGCTGCACCATGTCCCAGCATGGCAGCTCCTGCCCCAGGCCGCAGACACGTGGTTTGTGTTGGTGAGCTGCATGGTGACGTTTTGGTTTTGGGCTGGGGGGCATTGGTTGGAGGATGATAAGACTTGGTGCTAAATTGCTTTCTTTGGCATTCACAGGGGCATGAATGTGGAGTGTGTTCCTCACTCTTCCAGTAAGTGCTCCAAGTGCTCCTTTGTTGCATGGCTTCAGCTTGCCTCGGAATGCCGCAGCCTCCCCCGTGACAGGGCTAACAACTTGCTACTGCTGGCACCTAATGCCTGTAGGGCCACCTGACCTCAGTGGTAGTTGGCAGGGTTGTTTGGGCCAACCCCTGTGTGGGACAAGCTCCACCTGACACCAGATGTTGCCTTGTGATGGTTGGGAACTGCCTTGGCAGCGCCGCACTGCAGCCCTGGTGTGTTGCAGGTTTGCCTCACTGGAGAAGTGCTTTGGGATAAGGTTTCCTGGTGGGACCATGTTGAGCATTAAGGATCTTGGCGTGCCAGAGGGTTGGCCCAGCAATCACCTAACCTGCTCACTGTTCCCATGGCATTCCCCTGGAGCTGGAGCCTGTAGTTTAGGTGCTGAGTGTCGGTCTCTCTGGAGACTTGTCTGCGTTCCACCACGTGTTGGCAGTTCTTGACGTGTTTCTCTCTGAGGCAAGGCTAAAATGAAGCTCCTCTTTCCACCCTGCAGGCTGAACTCGAAATACAGAGTGATGCTGTGGAGCAGGGACAAAAAGTAGTCGTTGTAGATGACTTGCTTGCAACTGGAGGTGAGAGAAGCAGATGGCATAGTCCAGCTACACATGTGTTGGGAGCAGGAGTGGCTGTGAGGATTGAAGCTCCTCAAGTGATGATGTTTCTGATCCACCTCTGTCGTGCAGGTACCATGTGTGCAGCCTGTGAGCTGCTGAAGAGGCTGAAGGCTGAAATCCTGAAGTGCCTGGTGGTCATAGAGTTAAAATCCCTGAAAGGCTCAGAGAAGCTCAAGTCCATCCCTTTCTACTCACTGCTGCAGTACGACTGAGGAGCCAGGAGAAGGGACTGCAGCAGTTTGGGGCTTTAGTCAGTGATTTTTTTATATCGTGGTGGGGGGTGGGCAGAGGTGGGGAACCTACAATTTGACCCAGATGCCAGACAATCAAGGTCTGTTTGTTTTCCAAGCTACAGATTAAGGTGGGTGAGGGAGGTAAAGATCCTTTCTGAGTTCATTCTTTTGGGAAAAAGGAACAACCTGACTGGGCGTGGGGGATGGAGAGCAAGATGCAGCTTCACTGAGTGTTTTTTTTTAGGAGACCAAAGGGGGTTTGGACAAGATGGTCTTTGAAGGTCCCTTCCAATTCAATGCAATCTGTGAAAATGCTGAGACAGAAGAGGTCTGATGGCTTTGGTTGTGGGGGATGGTTGATGAACCCCTCTGTGTTTGACCTCACAGGGTGGTCTGGCTGCTCTCTGCTGTCCCTCACACCAGAGTAAGTTGTTCTTTCATTAAGGTTGTGCTCATTAAGAATTAAACATCCTCCCAGCTCGTGTCCTGAAATCAGAGGAAGCAGCCAGCACAGCAGGGATTGTTGGTTGATGAGCTCAGGCACCGTGTCAGCTTGGCTTGTGGTCTCCTTCCCTTGAGACTGCAGAGGGCTGAAGGTCTCTTGTAGGAAACCATCTGTCTTCCCCTAGTCCATGGTGGATCTTAGCAGTGGATTTTGCAGTACTAGGGGCAATCTACATCATGAGTGACAAGCAGTGAGGAAGGAAGTCATCCTCAGGGCTGTTCTGCCTTTTGCCCAGTAGCACTGGCACCTACCACCACCTGCAGCTCCAGCCAGTGCTGGCAGCTTTTCTTTAGCACAAATTCTCCATCTCCTACAACACTCAACTCCTTATACTGCTGGCACCCCTCTGCTGGGTTCTTCTTGGGGCATCAGGGCATTGAAAGGACAATGCCAGTTTGGAGACTGATCTTGTTGGTAGGTTTAGTGTCAGGCAAGGGTACAGGAAAGAAAGCAGTGTTCTGTTTGCAGCTGAGCTCCTGTGGGCTCAGTCAGGCTGTGTGCTGGATGACATGGGGTTTGGAGATGTTCCCTAGAGCATAGAATCATGGAATGTTTTGGGTTGGAAGGAACCTTTAAAGCATGGTTTGCTTTGGTGCTGAGGGACATGGTTTAGTACCAGGCTTGGTAGATAGATAATGGTTGGACTTGATGATCTTAAAGGTTATTTCCAACCAAACTGATTCTATGAGTAGTTAAAACCTGATGTCCCAAAGCTTCCACATGCCTGAGAACATCAGGGCCAGTCTTCCTGTCCCAGCAGGGGCTAAATTTGCTGATAAAATAAATCTTGTTTTTATTTTTCCTAAACTGCCTCAGAGCTGTTCTTGCAGGAGGAGCTGAAGCTGTTCATGACTCTCCTGAAGGTCTTCCTCCAAGCCCAGGCTGTCAGTGGAGGGTGAGGCTGTCATTTGAGCCCCCCAGCCTTGCCCCCCTAAGTGTTTGGAAGAAATCTCTTGCCAAGATGCAGCAATTCTCAGGCATCTTTTGTCCATGCCTGATCCCAACCTCGAGCTTGAGGGGGGCACCTAAACTGGTCCTGCTGGGTTGCAGGGAAGTGCCCAGCACCGATGGGAGTACAAACCAAGCCTCCACAGAGCTCAGGTCACAGACCATGCCTTTTTAAAGATCCATTACAGCTCTTTTTCATCAGCAGTTCCTGAAAAGCCACCTTGGTGGCTGCTCACTTTGTGCTGAGAGGCACCATTCCCCCAGGACAACCTTCCCCCAGGGCACTGTTTTTTCACAGCCAGGGCAGGCAGCATGCCTGGAGAATTCTTGGCATAAGGAAAAGGTCCCTACTGCTAGGGAGAGAAGGGGGAAGAAAAAAAAAAAATTAAAAAAAACCTCTTTTCCACTCCAAAGAGCTGTGGAAAGCAGCTGTGGAAGCATCAGCCCTGCCAGTGCCAGAGCTGGCTGCATGCAGGGCCAAGGGGTGACATCAGGGAACGTGGGGATGGTGCCTTCGCTGAGCAACTGTTGATGTAATTTGCTTGTAGAGACAAAGCTCTGTAGGGGTGGCTTCCAGGCAGGAGGAAGGTTTTGGTTGGGTTTTGTCCCAAGCAGCAGAAACAGAAGCTTGCTGCAAGCTCTCCTGGGGCATGAGTGTGCCTGCCAGGCTGCCCAAATTAGCTCCTTTTGAACTCGAGCTCCCCTCAAACCCCAGCTCCTCCACTGCAGCAAGGTCCCATTGGCCTGGTTGATAGCCCAGCCTTGCACCCCAGCTCTCTGCATCCCCCTGCTCCATCTTCTGGGCTGGGTTTAAACCCTCCTCCCTGGAAACAAGGCTACCTCCTGCCAGCAGCGTGGGCCAACTGGCCTGCACAACAGCAAGCAGGATCCTGGAGGAGGAAGAGGAGGAGGCCAACTGGCCTGCATGATGGCAACGGGGTCCTGGGAGAAAAATGAGGAGGCCAACTGGCCTGCATGGTAAGCAGGGTTCTGGAGGAAGAGGAGCCTACTCCCTGGGGCAGCACTACAGGTCTCCCAGTGCTGCCAGCCTCCAAGAGCAGCATTTCAGGTGAAGAAGCTCCTCTAGACCTGTATAGTGGTCCCTGGGTGGACCTTCCCACCCAGAGGGATGAAGGGAAAGTTGCCTTTCCATGCATGTCCTTCATGTCCCATGCTACAACCAGCCCAGTCTGGCTCAGGAAGCTGTGTAAGGTGTGCCCAGTATGGTGTGGGTAGCTCCCACCTCCTCCCTCTGCCTGTCCCACAGCAAGCAGTGACCTCACCTGCAGCCATCACCACCCTCTGTCCTTTTTCCACAAACCACTTCAGCTGAGTGACCTGGGGCTTTTTCCAGAGGGGGAAAAAGAAAAAAAAAGGGGGGGTGGGTGTGGGGTGTGTTGGGAAATAGGAAAACAGTGCAGGGGGGAGTGGAAAAAGCCCCCCATTGCCCACTCCCAGCCCTGCCTGCTCCTGTCCCCACAGTCCCCATTTACAAAAGCTGCTTTCAGCCTCCTGCAAACCCACACTCACTTTTTCCACCAAGTCCTCCTCCAGCTCCTGGAGAAGGACTCAGCCCTCTGGCCAGTGCCAAGCACCATGGAGAAGCTGGCAGGCAGAGGGCAGTGAGAACAGCACTGGGGTCACACCACTCAGGCTCTAGTTAAAACATTTAATGCAAATGTGTTTTGACAAGTCCTGCAGTTGCTTCCCAACAGCACTAGAGATGAGTTTTCCCTTCCCTTAAAACACAGAACCAAAGCTCAGAGCTCAAAAAAAAAACCCAGTTGTGAATTTCTTCTCTAGCTCCTTCCTGCTTCCACCCCACCAGGGCCCAAGTTAATGGAAGAAACCTGCTTGAAACCACAAGAAGCCTCTATGAAACCTCGAGGAGGTTCCCTCATCAAACCTTCCTTCATGAAACTGAGAAGGCTCCCTGCATGAAACCTCAGGGAGAAGCCTCCATGAAAACTTAAGGAGCCTCCCACATCAAACCTGCTTCCATGAAACCCCAAGGAGAAACCTCCTGCATGAAACCCCAAGAAGGCAGTAAGCAGAGAAGCTTCTAGCTCCTCTTCACCACCTGCATCCTCATCCCAGGATTATGTGGCCTTCAGCTCAAGGGTTATGGGATCTACTGTTCTCATGGACCCTGGCAAAGGGATTTATTAGTTAAAGACATTTTACTCCTCTTCAGACATCCCCAAAGATGAGCCCACACCAGTCCCAGGAGCACCGTCTGAATTTGCTACATTTAGAGGAGATTGCACAGGGGAAGCCTCGACCCTTGGGGTGGTGCTCAGAGAATTTCTTCCTCCTTGGCCACCTTGGTAAGCCTCTCAGTGATGAGGCCGAGGTCCTTCTCTTTGTCCAGCTTGATGTAGGTGTCCGTCCTGATCGCATGGATCCCCACCCAGTCTGGCAACAGCTCTGCGAAGAGCCTCAAGTGTTTCTCCATCTCACCTGCCCAAAGAAGCAGCAGCCATCAGGTCAGACCTCAGCTCCCCACCCACAAGACCCTCCTGCACCAACAGAGAGATGCCAGCC
The DNA here is from genome assembly GCA_013399055.1 of Ramphastos sulfuratus. Classification (NCBI taxonomy): domain Eukaryota; kingdom Metazoa; phylum Chordata; class Aves; order Piciformes; family Ramphastidae; genus Ramphastos; species Ramphastos sulfuratus. The sequence goes on from WBNM01012581.1 coordinate 161,818, forward strand.
ACCACCATCACCACCGCTTTCCTACCAGAAGACATCTGGACGTTGTAGCTGTCAGCCATGCGGGCACAAGTCACCTCCATGGTCAGGGCCTGCTTCTTCTCAGCCACGAAGACATTGCGCAGGACGCGGGCCATGGCCGGCAGCCGGCCCAGCATGGTGAGGCGCTGCTCCTGCCGCGGGTCCCGGGTCATCAGCGCCTGCAGCTTCTGCGCCTCCTTCGCACGGACCTTGGGGAGAAAAGAGGATGGGGTCAAACCCCCAGAAAAGGGTGAGGGGGGAGACCCAGAAGACGGGGAGCGGGACCCAGAAGATGGGGAGCGGGATCCAGGCAGGTCCCCCCTCCCAGCAGCAACATTTTGGCCAGGACTGAATTACTCACCCTCTCGAGCAGGGCCTGGGACACCCCTTTGAGAGCACTGGAGGTGCTGGCAGGGGATGGTGCTTTGGAAACCACCGGTTCCCCTGTACCGGCTTCAGCGGTTCTCAAGGCCAGGTTGGCAAGAGCTTTTTCCATCTGCTCATGTGGAAGAAAGGGGGAGGAGGAGTTGGGTTACAGCTGGGAACATCCTGAAGGAAGAGTTTCCCTTTCACCGCCCCCGCCCCCGCAGCCCAGTGTCTGACCATCCCTGCCTGACTAGAGACTAGTTTGAGGTGCTTCAACTCCTCTCCCAGCCCCAAAGTCCATACTGATGGTTCTTCTAGCCCAAACCAAGTCCTACACCCCAAGCTGCAGCAGTACAGCCAGGCTTCTGTTCCCACTTTACAGCACTCCTATGGCTCTACAAGAATCCTTCCCAATCCCTATCCACTAATGTCTTCCTGGTGGACAACTGGTTGAGGTCCACCACCTACGGATGGAGCCAGACCCTGGTCCCGACTCACCTTGGGAGTCAGCATGCCCCGAGCAGTGCTCAGCACCTCCTGGGCTGTGCTCAGCCTGTCTTCCTGGGGTGGCTGTGGCAGCTCTGCTGGGCTGATGTCGGGCACCTTGTCCACGTTGAAACGGGGATGCCAGCGGGTCAGCTTCTCCTCTGGAACCACCATGGGAGGGTTCAGAGTGGCCAGGAATGCCTAGAGAGGAGTGAGAGTGGCATCAGGGGACCTGCAGGCCAGGTGTGGGGAGCTGACCACTGCCGTATGCTCCCACTGTGGTTTGGAAGCTATCTCATAAGGAAATTTGGAGGCAGGACAGACTCCAGCCACCATCCTCCCTGCCCAGCACTTGCCTGTCAAGAGCACCCCACAGGAACCACCCATGTCCATCAGCCTGGATGCCACTCCTTCCACTGCTTCTCCAGTGACCAGAGCCACCCTAGACCCCAAAAGAATGCTTGGGGAGGAGGTCCTCACCTTGTGGTGCTGCTTGACGATGTTGACCAGGTTGCGGTGGAACTCCTTCCTGCGCTCCAGCAAGCGCGACGCCGACAAGTGCGGGCGGCCGTTCACCTTCTCCTCTGCAAGGAGAGGCACCAGCATCACCCACAGCGACACGCTAACCTCAATAGCTTCAGCAAGGGCAGGAGCAGAGCTCTACCATGGGGCTGAGTCACTGCCAGAGTTGCTGCCCTTTCACCCTCCAGCTTGCCCCACATGCGTTTTTTTCCGCTTCCCTGCACCCATAAGACGACATCCCCAGGGACTGATGGATCCCAGCCAGGACCAAGCGCACCCCAACTCCTGTTGGGCACCTACCTACCAAGCTATACCTACCTTCCTCCAGCACCGGCTCCAGTGTGAGCTGGTAGTCTGACTTCTTGATGCCACTGCCAAACGTGGGGATGTTCTTCTCCTGGCGCAGCTTGTACGAGGTGGGGTACACAGCTTTGATCTGCCCCACATGCCGCTCCTCAAACTGCCTGTGACAGCAGCCAGAGAGGTCACAGAGAATCGTTTTGGTTGGAAAAGGCCTTTAAGATCATCAAGTGCAACCTTTATCGCAGGCAGGTTACCACTAAACCACGTCCTTCAGCACATCTGTGTGGCTTTGAAGCCCCTCCTGGGATCGGGACTCTACCACTGCCCTGGGCAGCCAGGGCTGGGACTTGACAACCCTCAAGGGGAAGAAACTATTCCTCACATCCAAACTAAACCTCCCCTGGGGGAACCTGAGGCTGTTTCCCTGTCCCTTATTCCTTGGAAGAAGAGACCAAAAAGCACCTGGCTCCAACCTCCTTCCAGGAAGTTGTAGAGAGCCAGGTTTCCCCTCAGCAGCTCCTCGTAAGACTTGTGCTCTAGAACCTTCACCAGCTTCAGGAATCCCAAGGGTGACACCAGGGCTGGGATTATACCAACACTGTCAGGTGGGACTCCAAAATGTGCCGCCTGTTGCTGCCAACTTACTTGTGCATCATGTCCCGCACCCCCTGCTTGACTTTGGCGAAGGTGATGGTCTCGGAACGGTTGAAGAGCATCCCAGCAATGGTGTCCACACTGCGGAACATCTCTGCCAGCACCTTGAACTTGTAGGGCAGTGTGAGCCCTGGGGGCACATCCTGAGCGAGGGTGTGGAACCGCTGGTACGCAGGGACCTTCTCGCTGCTGGGAAAGGAAAGGGGTTAGGGTCCCCTTACACGCAACAGCACAGTGACCATGAAGCTGGGACAACCCTCAGGGTGCAGCCAGGGACTGAGACCAGCTGGGACAGGGGTCCTACTGCCACAACTACTGATCTTGAAGCCCAGGAGCTGTGTGCCCTCCCCAGCTAGGGGAGACATATGCCCCCTCCCCACCTCCTCCTTCCATCCCCAAATGTTTCTCTGAGCAACTTGTGCCAGAACTAGGGTCACATCACCGATCCTGGAGACACCAATGCCCCAAACCTCATGGTGGAGTCAAGGTAGCTTGGACCAAGCTCAGAGAAGCCCCATCCATGCAGTAGAGCTCCAGCAGGAGACAGCTGTGATAGTCACCAGGTCACCCAAAAGCTTGTCCTCACCCAGCCTCTGCCGCAGGAGCTGCCACTGTGGTGTCCCCAGAGGGCTGTTCTCCTGGTGTGGCTTTGCCTCCCGCTTTCTTCTCACGCATCCGCTGCTCCAGTTGCCGCACTTGCTCCAGGTGGCTCTGCAACTCAGTGTTGACCCCAGCAGGAACTGGTGCCAACTTGGCCAACTGGGCCAGTGCCTTCACCCTCTGCAATCGACTCTGCAGCCCAGCCAGGTCCTCCTGGGTAGGGGGGACACACACAGGGTCAGAGGACACCAGCAAGGAACACAAAACATTTGGAACACAAATCCAGGCTTGTTTCGTACCCGCTGCAGGCGCCTGGTTGTCCCTGGGAGCGCTGCGCCACGTTGTGTCCCTCCATCCTTTCCCGGGCTGGGAGTGCTAGCTGGAGGGTCTGCTGCCAGCTCCCGTGAGGGTGACATCAGGGGACAAGCAGGGGGCAGAGATGAGGGGCTGGTGTTCTGCAAGCGAGTGGAGATGATTTAGAGGATACCCAGAGATGGGAGGGGAACCCACCCACTGGGACCCCCTTCCCAATACTCCCTTCTCCTCAGCTTTGTGTTGGGGTGGGGAAATTCCTAAGAGAGGTCTGCACCTTCTCTGGGAGGGGGAACAAGATCGGGGTGGGGGAAGGGGTATATGTGTCTGAAGGGAGCACGAACCTCTGGGGGGGGTCCTGCAGTAAGGGAGAGGGAAAACTGGGAGGGGGGGTGAGGGCCTGCATCAGGACAAATCTCGGGGCGGGGGGGGAAGGGCACGACCAGCGCTAGGGGAGGGGTCAAGCCCTTGGGGGAGAGGTCAGCACTAAGGGCAGGGGCTAAATCCTGAGAGGATGGGGGTAGGGTTCCCATGAGAAGTGGGACGAGCCCTTGGCGGGACGGCGCCTCCGTTTTACGTGCGTCCCTCCCCCCCGCTTTTAGGGCCGTGATTCGGGTGAACCAGTGCATCTCCCCCCCCCCCCATCCCCCCACTGTTTTAGGACCGAACCCTGGGGAGGGGGTCGACCGGCACATCCCGACCCCAGCTCCTTACTACAGCCAGCAGCTCCGTTTCCGCCTCCCGGTGCATCTCCAGCTTCTTCCGCGCCGATTTCTCTACCGGTTCCCCACGCCGAGCTCCCCCCGCTACCGGCGGCGACTCCGGTTCTATCTCCCGGCGGCTCCGTTTCCTCCCCGCCAATCCCCGCAGCGCTGGCGAGTCACCGCGGGCCGGCGTACGGAGAGAAGCGGAGAGCCCCGGCAAGGCACCGTCCTCCTCATTCTCCGCCTCTCGGTGCACCTGGGGCCCGGTAATGGCCGCTTTTACCCGACTGCCGCCGCCGCGCTTGGCCGGGGCTCCGGTGGCAGCTTTGGTGCGGCCGAAGAAGTCAGTGAGGCGGAGCTGGGCCATGCTGGTGCCGATCCCGGTGCCGATCCCGGCGCGCCGACACGTGCGCCCGTTACCGCGCGCGCCAAAGCCGCCGCTGTTTGGCGGGAACCCGCGCGGCCGCAAGCACCGCCCACACGCAGGGTCACGTGGGGCGGAATTGGTGCCACCGGGACTCTTAAAGGCGCCGCGCCCCCATAGAGCTGCCCTGCAGGCTGCGGGGCGAGTGGGTGGTGTTAGGACGCCCGAGAGGTTCTAGACCCGTTCCATGGAGCTCATCCTCATTCCAAGGTGGCCAGACCCCGTTCGGGGGCGTCTCCAAGCATGTCCAGTCAGTGGCTCAAGTGACTGACTGGTGCTGCGTGTGGGGGACTGCAAGCTGAGAGACCCTGAATAGAGCAAAAGCAGATCGAAAGGACGGCAATCGGCGCTTGAAACAAGTGGTGGCTCTGGGCTGGTGGTCACCCCTCTTACCTGCCTTCCCCAGCACGCCTGGGAGCAAGCCCTGCCCAGCTCCAAGAGCAGACCTCCTTGGTGGCCATGGGGTAGAATCGTCAAATGGTATAGGGTGGAAGAGACCTTTAAGATCACTGACCCTACACTGCCGGGTCACCATTAAACCGTGGCCCTCAGCACCACATCTCCATGGCTTTGAAGCCCCTCTAGGGATGGGGACTCCACCACTGCCCTGAGCAGCCTGCTCCAGACCTTGACAACCCTCAAGGAGAAGCAATTGTTCCTAATGTCCAACCTAACCTCCCCTGGCACAACCTGAGGCCATCTCCTCCAAATCCCTTGAGGTATGTTGCCGCTGCTACCTTCTCCACCTTCACAGTTCCCAGCAGTGGCTACTGCTCTGCACAGGGCTAGTGAGATGGGAAGCACTTGTGCCATGGGAACAAGGGGTTACAGAGGCACCTTGTGCCCTGGCATTCCCCTCCACTGTGCCATGGCCACATGCTAATGGCACAGCCCGGATGCAGGAGAAGCTTCCTTGCTCATAAAATTCCTGGCCAGGCACTCAGGTCGTGCCCACAGCACATTACAGAGCTCCACCGTTCTCCAGCATCCCTCTTAAATCCTGAGCAATGCCAGCAAAGTGGAGCAGGACCACTCAGGGCCGGATTTGGCAGTGCAAGGCAGGACTCTGGGGTGCCATTCCTGGTGCCCATTTACTTCCAGAAGCTCCATTCCCAGCCTATCTGTCAGCTGCGGTGTGGTGGGGTCAGGCTGGGAGTGAGATGCTAGTGTGGGTTTCCATGCACCACCTTTTCTTGGAGCAGTTCGGAGGTGGGGGGGGGGGAGGGGAATGCATCCAGAGGCTCTTGCAGCCTTAATTTCCGATGCTCAGGGATCATGGACATGGTGTTCATGCAGAGCTTCATGGCTCAGTGTTGATGAGGGGTTTAATGACACAACTGGAATCCCTCTGGGATGAGAATCTGTGTGACCAGGCAGAAGGGCCAAGTTCCTGCTCTGAGGGTGCTCAGGACTGGTTTCAGTGCCCATAACCCAGCCCAGCTCCCACAAGGGGTTGTTCCCAGCAAACCCCATCAGGACACATTTTTGGGAACTCTTGGACTCATGTTTTAGGCAGTGGTGTCGTCTGCAGTTTCCATGGCATATCTGGGCTGGGGTTGGGGGAAGAACCCCAAGAGTGCAGAAGGGAGACCAGGGAAGAGCGGAGCCCACCGAGGTGGGTCAGCGCCGTGCCAGCTGGATGCCAGCTTTTTGAGCGTGTTGGGAAACTGCGCAGGGAAGCCAAAGAATGTGGAGAATTTCATGGGTTGATGCTTCCTGGTAGGGACTGGTGGTTACTGGTGCTGCCTGTGGCCACCAGCCATGCTGCTCTCACCACAAGCTGTGCCCAGTCCTAGGGCTCAGCTTGGGCTGTAGTGGTGAGCATGGCACCCAGCTCTGTGCTCCCAGCTCCGGGGGGCCACGACTATGTACCCAGGTTCTGGAGTGTGTGACCGTGGTCCCATTTTGCCTCGTCTGGGCACCCATGGGTGCAGGGCAGAGTGTCTGGTTCTCCAGGGTGTGCAGGTGCACCCAGTTCTGGGGACATGGGACCCAGCTCTGGAGGTGTGGGACCATGTGCTGAGCTCCTGGGACATAGCACTCTGCTCTGGGGACATAGAGCTCAGCTCCTGTTACATGACACCCAGCTCTGGGGACGCGGGGGGCCATCTCCAGGGACATGGAACCATGCATCCAGTTTCTGGGGACACGGGACCATGCACCCAGCTCAGAGGACATGGAACCCAGCTCCTAGGACATGGGACCCAACCCTGGGGACATGGGACCATACATCCAGCTTGGGGGAGGTGGGCCCTAATTGTTGGGACACAGGACCCGGCTGCAAGGCTCCATGCAGGTGTTCCAAACCCCGATCCCGAATGGAACTCTCCCAGCCTCAGGTAGCTCCGACCTCTTCTATGTCTTGAAACAACTAGGAAGCAGCAACTTTTCACTTCGGAAGTACACTTTTATATCTATTTCTATCCCCCCCCCTCCCCGTGCTAGCGGCAGGAACCAGGATTGGAGGGGGGTCAGCGAGGTCCGGGCTCCTCCTCCGCCCTCTGCTACTATTGGGGCTGAGCCCGGCCAACTCGTATCAGCAGTGGCGGCTCGAGCGGAGCGGAGCGGGCGGTGCCGCGTCTATAGACGGCGGTAGCGGGGCGGAGGAAGGGGGGGGTGGAT